>JAKCOX010000084.1:2655000-2662012 GCA_022605575.1 Laterallus jamaicensis coturniculus
TTAGGGTTAGGGTTAGGGTTAGGGTTAGGGTTAGGGTTAGGGTTAGGGTTAGGGTTAGGGTTAGGGTTAGGGTTAGGGTTAGGGTTAGGGTTAGGGTTAGGGTTAGGGTTAGGGTTAGGGTTAGGGTTAGGGTTAGGGTTAGGGTTAGGGTTAGGGTTAGGGTTAGGGTTAGGGTTAGGGTTAGGGTTAGGGTTAGGGTTAGGGTTAGGGTTAGGGTTAGGGTTAGGGTTAGGGTTAGGGTTAGGGTTAGGGTTAGGGTTAGGGTTAGGGTTAGGGTTAGGGTTAGGGTTAGGGTTAGGGTTAGGGTTAGGGTTAGGGTTAGGGTTAGGGTTAGGGTTAGGGTTAGGGTTAGGGTTAGGGTTAGGGTTAGGGTTAGGGTTAGGGTTAGGGTTAGGGTTAGGGTTAGGGTTAGGGTTAGGGTTAGGGTTAGGGTTAGGGTTAGGGTTAGGGTTAGGGTTAGGGTTAGGGTTAGGGTTAGGGTTAGGGTTAGGGTTAGGGTTAGGGTTAGGGTTAGGGTTAGGGTTAGGGTTAGGGTTAGGGTTAGGGTTAGGGTTAGGGTTAGGGTTAGGGTTAGGGTTAGGGTTAGGGTTAGGGTTAGGGTTAGGGTTAGGGTTAGGGTTAGGGTTAGGGTTAGGGTTAGGGTTAGGGTTAGGGTTAGGGTTAGGGTTAGGGTTAGGGTTAGGGTTAGGGTTAGGGTTAGGGTTAGGGTTAGGGTTAGGGTTAGGGTTAGGGTTAGGGTTAGGGTTAGGGTTAGGGTTAGGGTTAGGGTTAGGGTTAGGGTTAGGGTTAGGGTTAGGGTTAGGGTTAGGGTTAGGGTTAGGGTTAGGGTTAGGGTTAGGGTTAGGGTTAGGGTTAGGGTTAGGGTTAGGGTTAGGGTTAGGGTTAGGGTTAGGGTTAGGGTTAGGGTTAGGGTTAGGGTTAGGGTTAGGGTTAGGGTTAGGGTTAGGGTTAGGGTTAGGGTTAGGGTTAGGGTTAGGGTTAGGGTTAGGGTTAGGGTTAGGGTTAGGGTTAGGGTTAGGGTTAGGGTTAGGGTTAGGGTTAGGGTTAGGGTTAGGGTTAGGGTTAGGGTTAGGGTTAGGGTTAGGGTTAGGGTTAGGGTTAGGGTTAGGGTTAGGGTTAGGGTTAGGGTTAGGGTTAGGGTTAGGGTTAGGGTTAGGGTTAGGGTTAGGGTTAGGGTTAGGGTTAGGGTTAGGGTTAGGGTTAGGGTTAGGGTTAGGGTTAGGGTTAGGGTTAGGGTTAGGGTTAGGGTTAGGGTTAGGGTTAGGGTTAGGGTTAGGGTTAGGGTTAGGGTTAGGGTTAGGGTTAGGGTTAGGGTTAGGGTTAGGGTTAGGGTTAGGGTTAGGGTTAGGGTTAGGGTTAGGGTTAGGGTTAGGGTTAGGGTTAGGGTTAGGGTTAGGGTTAGGGTTAGGGTTAGGGTTAGGGTTAGGGTTAGGGTTAGGGTTAGGGTTAGGGTTAGGGTTAGGGTTAGGGTTAGGGTTAGGGTTAGGGTTAGGGTTAGGGTTAGGGTTAGGGTTAGGGTTAGGGTTAGGGTTAGGGTTAGGGTTAGGGTTAGGGTTAGGGTTAGGGTTAGGGTTAGGGTTAGGGTTAGGGTTAGGGTTAGGGTTAGGGTTAGGGTTAGGGTTAGGGTTAGGGTTAGGGTTAGGGTTAGGGTTAGGGTTAGGGTTAGGGTTAGGGTTAGGGTTAGGGTTAGGGTTAGGGTTAGGGTTAGGGTTAGGGTTAGGGTTAGGGTTAGGGTTAGGGTTAGGGTTAGGGTTAGGGTTAGGGTTAGGGTTAGGGTTAGGGTTAGGGTTAGGGTTAGGGTTAGGGTTAGGGTTAGGGTTAGGGTTAGGGTTAGGGTTAGGGTTAGGGTTAGGGTTAGGGTTAGGGTTAGGGTTAGGGTTAGGGTTAGGGTTAGGGTTAGGGTTAGGGTTAGGGTTAGGGTTAGGGTTAGGGTTAGGGTTAGGGTTAGGGTTAGGGTTAGGGTTAGGGTTAGGGTTAGGGTTAGGGTTAGGGTTAGGGTTAGGGTTAGGGTTAGGGTTAGGGTTAGGGTTAGGGTTAGGGTTAGGGTTAGGGTTAGGGTTAGGGTTAGGGTTAGGGTTAGGGTTAGGGTTAGGGTTAGGGTTAGGGTTAGGGTTAGGGTTAGGGTTAGGGTTAGGGTTAGGGTTAGGGTTAGGGTTAGGGTTAGGGTTAGGGTTAGGGTTAGGGTTAGGGTTAGGGTTAGGGTTAGGGTTAGGGTTAGGGTTAGGGTTAGGGTTAGGGTTAGGGTTAGGGTTAGGGTTAGGGTTAGGGTTAGGGTTAGGGTTAGGGTTAGGGTTAGGGTTAGGGTTAGGGTTAGGGTTAGGGTTAGGGTTAGGGTTAGGGTTAGGGTTAGGGTTAGGGTTAGGGTTAGGGTTAGGGTTAGGGTTAGGGTTAGGGTTAGGGTTAGGGTTAGGGTTAGGGTTAGGGTTAGGGTTAGGGTTAGGGTTAGGGTTAGGGTTAGGGTTAGGGTTAGGGTTAGGGTTAGGGTTAGGGTTAGGGTTAGGGTTAGGGTTAGGGTTAGGGTTAGGGTTAGGGTTAGGGTTAGGGTTAGGGTTAGGGTTAGGGTTAGGGTTAGGGTTAGGGTTAGGGTTAGGGTTAGGGTTAGGGTTAGGGTTAGGGTTAGGGTTAGGGTTAGGGTTAGGGTTAGGGTTAGGGTTAGGGTTAGGGTTAGGGTTAGGGTTAGGGTTAGGGTTAGGGTTAGGGTTAGGGTTAGGGTTAGGGTTAGGGTTAGGGTTAGGGTTAGGGTTAGGGTTAGGGTTAGGGTTAGGGTTAGGGTTAGGGTTAGGGTTAGGGTTAGGGTTAGGGTTAGGGTTAGGGTTAGGGTTAGGGTTAGGGTTAGGGTTAGGGTTAGGGTTAGGGTTAGGGTTAGGGTTAGGGTTAGGGTTAGGGTTAGGGTTAGGGTTAGGGTTAGGGTTAGGGTTAGGGTTAGGGTTAGGGTTAGGGTTAGGGTTAGGGTTAGGGTTAGGGTTAGGGTTAGGGTTAGGGTTAGGGTTAGGGTTAGGGTTAGGGTTAGGGTTAGGGTTAGGGTTAGGGTTAGGGTTAGGGTTAGGGTTAGGGTTAGGGTTAGGGTTAGGGTTAGGGTTAGGGTTAGGGTTAGGGTTAGGGTTAGGGTTAGGGTTAGGGTTAGGGTTAGGGTTAGGGTTAGGGTTAGGGTTAGGGTTAGGGTTAGGGTTAGGGTTAGGGTTAGGGTTAGGGTTAGGGTTAGGGTTAGGGTTAGGGTTAGGGTTAGGGTTAGGGTTAGGGTTAGGGTTAGGGTTAGGGTTAGGGTTAGGGTTAGGGTTAGGGTTAGGGTTAGGGTTAGGGTTAGGGTTAGGGTTAGGGTTAGGGTTAGGGTTAGGGTTAGGGTTAGGGTTAGGGTTAGGGTTAGGGTTAGGGTTAGGGTTAGGGTTAGGGTTAGGGTTAGGGTTAGGGTTAGGGTTAGGGTTAGGGTTAGGGTTAGGGTTAGGGTTAGGGTTAGGGTTAGGGTTAGGGTTAGGGTTAGGGTTAGGGTTAGGGTTAGGGTTAGGGTTAGGGTTAGGGTTAGGGTTAGGGTTAGGGTTAGGGTTAGGGTTAGGGTTAGGGTTAGGGTTAGGGTTAGGGTTAGGGTTAGGGTTAGGGTTAGGGTTAGGGTTAGGGTTAGGGTTAGGGTTAGGGTTAGGGTTAGGGTTAGGGTTAGGGTTAGGGTTAGGGTTAGGGTTAGGGTTAGGGTTAGGGTTAGGGTTAGGGTTAGGGTTAGGGTTAGGGTTAGGGTTAGGGTTAGGGTTAGGGTTAGGGTTAGGGTTAGGGTTAGGGTTAGGGTTAGGGTTAGGGTTAGGGTTAGGGTTAGGGTTAGGGTTAGGGTTAGGGTTAGGGTTAGGGTTAGGGTTAGGGTTAGGGTTAGGGTTAGGGTTAGGGTTAGGGTTAGGGTTAGGGTTAGGGTTAGGGTTAGGGTTAGGGTTAGGGTTAGGGTTAGGGTTAGGGTTAGGGTTAGGGTTAGGGTTAGGGTTAGGGTTAGGGTTAGGGTTAGGGTTAGGGTTAGGGTTAGGGTTAGGGTTAGGGTTAGGGTTAGGGTTAGGGTTAGGGTTAGGGTTAGGGTTAGGGTTAGGGTTAGGGTTAGGGTTAGGGTTAGGGTTAGGGTTAGGGTTAGGGTTAGGGTTAGGGTTAGGGTTAGGGTTAGGGTTAGGGTTAGGGTTAGGGTTAGGGTTAGGGTTAGGGTTAGGGTTAGGGTTAGGGTTAGGGTTAGGGTTAGGGTTAGGGTTAGGGTTAGGGTTAGGGTTAGGGTTAGGGTTAGGGTTAGGGTTAGGGTTAGGGTTAGGGTTAGGGTTAGGGTTAGGGTTAGGGTTAGGGTTAGGGTTAGGGTTAGGGTTAGGGTTAGGGTTAGGGTTAGGGTTAGGGTTAGGGTTAGGGTTAGGGTTAGGGTTAGGGTTAGGGTTAGGGTTAGGGTTAGGGTTAGGGTTAGGGTTAGGGTTAGGGTTAGGGTTAGGGTTAGGGTTAGGGTTAGGGTTAGGGTTAGGGTTAGGGTTAGGGTTAGGGTTAGGGTTAGGGTTAGGGTTAGGGTTAGGGTTAGGGTTAGGGTTAGGGTTAGGGTTAGGGTTAGGGTTAGGGTTAGGGTTAGGGTTAGGGTTAGGGTTAGGGTTAGGGTTAGGGTTAGGGTTAGGGTTAGGGTTAGGGTTAGGGTTAGGGTTAGGGTTAGGGTTAGGGTTAGGGTTAGGGTTAGGGTTAGGGTTAGGGTTAGGGTTAGGGTTAGGGTTAGGGTTAGGGTTAGGGTTAGGGTTAGGGTTAGGGTTAGGGTTAGGGTTAGGGTTAGGGTTAGGGTTAGGGTTAGGGTTAGGGTTAGGGTTAGGGTTAGGGTTAGGGTTAGGGTTAGGGTTAGGGTTAGGGTTAGGGTTAGGGTTAGGGTTAGGGTTAGGGTTAGGGTTAGGGTTAGGGTTAGGGTTAGGGTTAGGGTTAGGGTTAGGGTTAGGGTTAGGGTTAGGGTTAGGGTTAGGGTTAGGGTTAGGGTTAGGGTTAGGGTTAGGGTTAGGGTTAGGGTTAGGGTTAGGGTTAGGGTTAGGGTTAGGGTTAGGGTTAGGGTTAGGGTTAGGGTTAGGGTTAGGGTTAGGGTTAGGGTTAGGGTTAGGGTTAGGGTTAGGGTTAGGGTTAGGGTTAGGGTTAGGGTTAGGGTTAGGGTTAGGGTTAGGGTTAGGGTTAGGGTTAGGGTTAGGGTTAGGGTTAGGGTTAGGGTTAGGGTTAGGGTTAGGGTTAGGGTTAGGGTTAGGGTTAGGGTTAGGGTTAGGGTTAGGGTTAGGGTTAGGGTTAGGGTTAGGGTTAGGGTTAGGGTTAGGGTTAGGGTTAGGGTTAGGGTTAGGGTTAGGGTTAGGGTTAGGGTTAGGGTTAGGGTTAGGGTTAGGGTTAGGGTTAGGGTTAGGGTTAGGGTTAGGGTTAGGGTTAGGGTTAGGGTTAGGGTTAGGGTTAGGGTTAGGGTTAGGGTTAGGGTTAGGGTTAGGGTTAGGGTTAGGGTTAGGGTTAGGGTTAGGGTTAGGGTTAGGGTTAGGGTTAGGGTTAGGGTTAGGGTTAGGGTTAGGGTTAGGGTTAGGGTTAGGGTTAGGGTTAGGGTTAGGGTTAGGGTTAGGGTTAGGGTTAGGGTTAGGGTTAGGGTTAGGGTTAGGGTTAGGGTTAGGGTTAGGGTTAGGGTTAGGGTTAGGGTTAGGGTTAGGGTTAGGGTTAGGGTTAGGGTTAGGGTTAGGGTTAGGGTTAGGGTTAGGGTTAGGGTTAGGGTTAGGGTTAGGGTTAGGGTTAGGGTTAGGGTTAGGGTTAGGGTTAGGGTTAGGGTTAGGGTTAGGGTTAGGGTTAGGGTTAGGGTTAGGGTTAGGGTTAGGGTTAGGGTTAGGGTTAGGGTTAGGGTTAGGGTTAGGGTTAGGGTTAGGGTTAGGGTTAGGGTTAGGGTTAGGGTTAGGGTTAGGGTTAGGGTTAGGGTTAGGGTTAGGGTTAGGGTTAGGGTTAGGGTTAGGGTTAGGGTTAGGGTTAGGGTTAGGGTTAGGGTTAGGGTTAGGGTTAGGGTTAGGGTTAGGGTTAGGGTTAGGGTTAGGGTTAGGGTTAGGGTTAGGGTTAGGGTTAGGGTTAGGGTTAGGGTTAGGGTTAGGGTTAGGGTTAGGGTTAGGGTTAGGGTTAGGGTTAGGGTTAGGGTTAGGGTTAGGGTTAGGGTTAGGGTTAGGGTTAGGGTTAGGGTTAGGGTTAGGGTTAGGGTTAGGGTTAGGGTTAGGGTTAGGGTTAGGGTTAGGGTTAGGGTTAGGGTTAGGGTTAGGGTTAGGGTTAGGGTTAGGGTTAGGGTTAGGGTTAGGGTTAGGGTTAGGGTTAGGGTTAGGGTTAGGGTTAGGGTTAGGGTTAGGGTTAGGGTTAGGGTTAGGGTTAGGGTTAGGGTTAGGGTTAGGGTTAGGGTTAGGGTTAGGGTTAGGGTTAGGGTTAGGGTTAGGGTTAGGGTTAGGGTTAGGGTTAGGGTTAGGGTTAGGGTTAGGGTTAGGGTTAGGGTTAGGGTTAGGGTTAGGGTTAGGGTTAGGGTTAGGGTTAGGGTTAGGGTTAGGGTTAGGGTTAGGGTTAGGGTTAGGGTTAGGGTTAGGGTTAGGGTTAGGGTTAGGGTTAGGGTTAGGGTTAGGGTTAGGGTTAGGGTTAGGGTTAGGGTTAGGGTTAGGGTTAGGGTTAGGGTTAGGGTTAGGGTTAGGGTTAGGGTTAGGGTTAGGGTTAGGGTTAGGGTTAGGGTTAGGGTTAGGGTTAGGGTTAGGGTTAGGGTTAGGGTTAGGGTTAGGGTTAGGGTTAGGGTTAGGGTTAGGGTTAGGGTTAGGGTTAGGGTTAGGGTTAGGGTTAGGGTTAGGGTTAGGGTTAGGGTTAGGGTTAGGGTTAGGGTTAGGGTTAGGGTTAGGGTTAGGGTTAGGGTTAGGGTTAGGGTTAGGGTTAGGGTTAGGGTTAGGGTTAGGGTTAGGGTTAGGGTTAGGGTTAGGGTTAGGGTTAGGGTTAGGGTTAGGGTTAGGGTTAGGGTTAGGGTTAGGGTTAGGGTTAGGGTTAGGGTTAGGGTTAGGGTTAG
>JAKCOX010000085.1:0-243981 GCA_022605575.1 Laterallus jamaicensis coturniculus
CATCCCCATCACCCCTCTTCATCCCTCCCATCATCATCCTCATCACCCCTCATCATCCCCCCCACTGTCCTCCCCATCATCATCCCCATCACCCCTCCTTCATCCTCCCCATCATCAGCCTCATCACCCCTCCCACTGTCCTGCCCATCATCATCCCCATCACCCCTCCTTCATCCCCCCCATCATCAGCCTCATCACCCCTCATCATCCCCCCCCACTGTCCTCCCCATCATCATCCCCATCACCCCTCTTCATCCCTCCCATCATCATCCTCATCACCCCTCATCATCCCCCCCACTGTCCTCCCCATCATCATCTCCATCATCCCCCCTTCATCCCCCCCATCACCCCTCATCACCCCCCCCGTCCTGCCCCATCATCATCCCCATCACCCCTCCTTCATCCCCCCCATCATCATCCCCATCACCCCTCTTCATCCCTCCCATCATCATCCTCATCACCCCTCATCAGCCCCCATGTCCTCCCCATCATCATCCCCGTCACCCCTCCTTCATCCCCCCATCATTCTATTCATCCTCCCCATCATCCCCCCCCATTTCCCCCCCCCTCCATCACACCCTGGGTGGGGGTGGGGTGCCCTGGGGGGTTGTCCCAGGGCTGAGGGTGTCCCCATGTCCCCCCCCCCAGGGTGCATCCTCCAGCCTGGTGGTGAAGTTCGCGGACACGGAGAAGGAGCGGGGGGCTGCGGCGGATGCAGCAGGTCGCCAGCCAGCTGGGCATGTTCAGCCCCATCGCGCTCCAGTTCGGGGCCCTACAGCGCCTACACGCAGGCGGTAGGGTGGGGGGGGCAGAATTTGGGGGGGGGGGGAGGAGGGGTTGGACCCCTGTCTGGGCTAGTGTGAGCTCTTGGGGTGCTGGGTGCTGGAGGGAAGGGGTGGGGGTGGTAGGGATGGAGCCCGTGGTCCAGCGCAAGGTGGAGGGTGTGGGAGGATGATGGGTGATGCAGGTTGGGGTGGGGGGGGGCAGCACCCCCCAGTGGGGGGGCAGAATTTGGGGGGGGAGGAGGGGTTGGACCCCTGCCTGGGCTAGTGTGAGCTCTTGGGGTGCTGGGTGCTGGGGAAGGGGGTGAGAGGGGCAGGGGGATGGAGCCCGGTGGTCCAGCATGAGGTGGGGGGTTGTGGGAGGATGATGGGTGATGCAGGCTGGGGTGAGGGGGCAGGGGGGCAGAATTTGGGGTGGGGGGGGAGGGGTTGGACCCCTGTCTGGGCTAGTGTGAGCTCTCAGGGTGCTGGGTGCAGGGGGGAAGGGGTGGGGGGTGGTAGGGGATGGAGCCTGTGGTCCAGTGCGAGGTGGGGGGGTGTGGGAGGATGACGGTGATGGCAGGCTGGGGGTGAGGGGGGCAGGGGGGCAGAATTTGGGGTGGGGGGGAGGGGTTGGACCCCTGTCTGGGCTAGTGTGAGCTCTCAGGGTGCTGGGTGGGGGGGGACAGCGAGGGGGCTGACAAGGGGTGATGAGGCTGATGATGGGGGGGATGAAGGGGGGGGGATGATGGGGACAATGGGGGGTCTCCTGTGGTGATGGGGGGTGGGGGTAGGTGGTGGGTGTCAGCAGTGGGGAGGTGGGGTGGTGGGTGTCGGTGGGGGGGGGGGGGGGGTCCCTGTGGTGATGAGGGGGTGGGTGGTGGGGTGTTGGTGATGGTGGGGGGGTGGTGGTGGGTGTGGGCGTTGGGGGGGGTCCCAGTGGGTGGGTGGCCGGTGGTGCCAGGTGATAGTGGGGGTGGGGAGGTGGGTGTCAGTGGTGATGGGGGGGGTGGGTGGTGGGTGTCAGTGGGGGGGGTCCCAGTGGCGGGTGGCTCGTGCCAGGCGATAGTGGGGGTGGGAGGTGGGGTGTGGGTGTTGGGTGGGTGGGTGGGTTGTCGGTGGTGGGGGGTGGGTGTCAGTGGGGGGGGTCCCAGTGGTGGGTGGCTCGTGCCAGGCGATAGTGGGGGTGGGTGGTGGGTGTCGGTGGTGGGAGGTGGGTGTGGGTGGTGGGTGGTGGGTGTGGGCGGGGGTCCCGGTGGTGGGTGGCGGGGTGCCAGGCGATAGGTGGGGGGTGGGTTTTGGTGTGGGTGTTGGGTGTCGGTGGTGGGAAGTGGGTGCTGGCATTGGGGGGGTGGGTGTCAGTGGGGGGTCCCAGTGGCGGGTGGCCAGGTGCCAGGCGATAGTGGGGGTGGGAGGTGGTTGTGGGTGTTAGGTGGGTGTTGGGTGGGTGTCGGTGGGGGTGGGTGGTGGGTGTCGGTGGGGGTGGGTGTTGGCATTGGGGGGGTGGTGGGTGTGGGCGGGGGTCCCCGGTGGCGGGTGGCCGGTGCCAGGCGCTGTCCCCACAGCTGATGCAGCAGCAGGCGGCCCTGGTGGCCGCGCACTCGGCCTACCTCAGCCCCATGGCCACCATGGCCGTCCAGATGCAGCACATGGGCACGGTCAACCCCAACGGGCTCATCGCCACCCCCCTGCCCCCCTCCTCAGGTACGGGGGGCACATGGCTGGGGGCCAGGGAGGGGGTGGGGGGGCAATGAGTGTGGGGTCAGTGGGGGGGGTTAGGGGGGTTGGGGGGGGGCAGGATGGGGCTGAGGGACACTGGGGTTGGGGGAGGGGGGGCACATGGCTGGGGGGGAGACTGAGGGGGCCAGGAAGGGGGTGGGGGGCAATGAGTGTGGGGTCAAGGGGGACTTAGGGGGGTGGGGGTGGGGGGCAGGATGGGCTGGGGGACCTGGGGTGGGGGTTGGGTGGGAGTCCAGGGGTGGCCAGGGTGGGGGGGTGGGGGACACTGGGGGTGGGGATGGGGGTTGGGGGGGGGAGGTGTGAGGTGGGCCTCAGGCTGGGGCTGAGGGACCCTGGGGTGGGGGTTGGGGGGGGGCACATGGCTGGGGGGGAGTCCAGGGGTGGCCAGGGTGGGGGTGGGGGACCCTGAGGTGAGGGTGAGGGAACACTGGGATGGGGCTGGGGGTTGGGGGGTGGGGTGTGAGGGCCTCAGGCTGGGGCTGAGGGACCCGGGGGTGGGGGGGGGGGTGTGAGTGCCTCAGGCTGGGTCCGGCTGTGGGGGGGTGGGGGTTGGGGTGTGGGTGCCTCAGGCTGGGGTTGAGGGACCCTGGGGTGGGGGTTGGGCGGGGGGGGGGCACATGGCTGGGGGGAGTCCAGGGGTGGCCAGGGTAGGGGGTGGGGATTGGGGGGGTGGTGTGAGTGCCTCAGGCTGGGTCCAGCTGGCACGGGGGGGTGGGGGGTGGGGGCAGGATGGGGCTGAGGGACCCAGGGGTGGGGCTGGGGGATTGGGGGGGGGTGTGAGGGCCTCAGGCTGGGCTGAGGACCCTGGGGTGGGGGTTGGGACACTGGGGTGGGGGTGTGGGTGCCTCAGGCTGGGTCCAGCCCTGGGGGGGGTGGGGGATTGGGGGGGGGGGGGGTGTGAGGGCCTCAGGCTGGGGCTGAGGGACCCTGGGGTGGGGGGTTGGGGTGGGGGGTTGTGGGTGGGTGTGAGTGCCTCAGGCTGGGTCCAGCTGTGGGGGGGTGGGGGTGGGGGTTGGGGGGGGGGCAGGATGGGGCTGAGGGACCCTGGGGTGGGGGTGGGGGTTGGGGGAGGGGGTGAGGGACCCTGGGGTGGGGGGTTGGGGGGGGTGAGTGCCTCAGGCTGGGTCCAACTTTGGAGGGGGTGGGGGTGTTGTGGGGGGTGTGGGTGCCTCAGGCTGGGTCCAGCTGTGGGGGGGTTTTGGGGGGTGTGGGTGCCTCAGGCTGGGTGCAGCCGTGGGGGGGGTGGTGCTGGGGGTCTCCAGGGGTGCTCTGGGTGCCCCCAGGAACCAGCACGCCCCCGGCCATGGCCGCCACCCCGGTCCCGGCCCTGGCGGCCCCGCTGAGCGTCAACGGCTACAGCCCGGTGCCGGCGCAGGCCGCGGGGCCCCCCCGCGCCCGAGCCCGTCTATGCCGGGGGGGTCCCCCCCTTCCCAGGTACCCACCGACCCCCCCCCAACCCTAACGGCCCCTGGGGGAGCCCCCCCAGTGCTCCCACTACCCCCCCACCCCACCCTAACGGCCCCTCTGCCCCCAGCCCAGAGCCCCGCGGCCCCCGGGGACCCCCTGCAACAGGCCTACGCCGCATGCAGCACTACACAGGTGGGACTGGGGGCACTGGGGGGACTGGGGGGGGACTGGGAGGGGTGGGGTGAGGGACTGGGGGGGCACTGGGGGCACGGGGAGGGGTGGGGTGAGGAACTGGGGGCACTGGGGGGACTGGGGGGGGGCCCTGGGGGGGACTGGGAGGGGTGGGGTGAGGAACTGGGGGCACTGGGGGGACTGGGGGGGGGGCCTGGGGGGGCCTGGGAGGGGTGGGGTGAGGAACTGGGGGTACTGGGGGGACTGGGGGGGGGCCTGGGGGGGACTGGGAGGGGTGGGGTGAGGGACTGGGGGGCACTGGGGGCACGGGGAGGGGTGGTGGTGGGGTGAGGGACTGGGGGGTACTGGGGGGCACTGGGGGATACTGGGGATACTGAGGGGCACTGGGGGAACTGGGGGGACTGGGGGGACTGGGAGGGGTGGGGTGAGGGACTGGGAGGCACTGGGGGGACTGGGAGGGGGTGGGGGGGGAGCATTGGGGGGCACTGGGGGGTAGTGGGGGCACTGGGGGGGACTGGGGGGGACTGGGAGGGGAGCATTGGGGGGCACTGGGGGGGTAGTGGGGGCACTGGGGGGACTGGGGGGGACTGGGAGGGGAGCATTGGGGGGCACTGGGGGGTAGTGGGGGCACTGGGGGGACTGGGGGGGACTGGGAGAGGTAAGGTGTGGGACTGGGGGGCACTGGGGGGACTGGGCACTGGGGGGACTGGGGGGAGTGGGAGGGGGTGGGGTGGAAGCACTGGGGGCACTGGGGATACTGGGGGGTACTGGGAGGGGTGGGGGGGAGCACTGGGGGGCACTTGGTGGGGGGTATGGGTGGGGGGGGGTGTATGGGGGTGGGGTGTGTGTGGGTGTGGGGGGGTGTATGGGTGGGGGGGGGGGTGTGGGTGGGGGGTGGGTGCCAGGCTGACCCCCCTCCCCCCACAAGCCGCCTACCCGGCCGCCTACGGGCTGGTTGAGCGGGGCCTTCGCCCCCCCGGGGCCCCTGCTCGCGCCCCCCGCCCCCCCCGCAGCAGCAGCAGCTGCGGGAAGGTGGCGGCCCCTCCCCCACCCCAGGGACCCCCTCCCCCCCACCCCCCTTCCCAGCCCCTCCCCCCACCAGAGGGACCCCCCTCCCCCCCTCCCCCCCCCCACCCGAGGGACCCCCCTCCCCCCTCCCCCCCCCGCCACCCCAGGGACTCCCTCCCCCCACCCCCCTTCCCAGCCCCTCCCCCACCCCAGGGACCCCCTCCCCAGCCCATCCCCTCCCCCACCCCAGACCTACCCCCCACCCCCCCCACCCCCCCAGCCCTTCCCCGAGGACCCCCCGCAGGAACCCCTCCCCCCCACCCCCCCAGCCCCCACCCCAGGGACCCCCTCCCCCACCCCAGCCCCTCCCCCCACCCCCTCCCCGGCCCCTCCCCCCACCCCCCTCCCCAGCCCCTTCCCCGGGGACCCCCCGCAGGGGGTGGGACCCCCATGGGGGCAGCTGGGGTGGGACCCCCCCCCCCAAATGGGGAGACTGAGGCTCAGGGTGCCCATGGGGATGTGGGCACAGGGCGGGGTGCTGGGGTGGGGGGGGGGGGTCAGGGTGCTGGGGGGCGGGTTTGGGGTGCCAGTGGGTGCAGGGGGGTGGGTCAGGGTGCTGGGGGGGGGGGGTGCGTGAGGCCAGGTTTGTGGTGCCAGTGGGGTGCGTGGGGCGGGTTTGGGGTGTCGGGGGTGGTTTAGGGGTGCCAGTGGGTGCAGGGGTGTGTGTCAAGGTGCCGGTGGGTGCGTGGGGCGGGTTTGGGGTGCCGATGGGTGCAGGGAGGGTGTCAGGGTGTCTGTGGGTGCAGGGGGGGGTGTCAGGGTGCCGGGGGGGCTGCGTGAGGCCAGGTTTGTGGTGTCAGGGGGTGGCGTGGGGTGGATTTGGGGTGTCGGTGGGTGCAGGGGGGGTAGGTTTGGGGTGTAGGGGGTGTGTGTCAGGGTGCCAGGGGGTGCAGGGGTGGTTTAAGGGTGTCAGTGGGTGCAGGGGTGGTTTAGGGGGTGCAGAGGGGTGGGTTTGGGGTGCTGGTGGGTGCAGGGGGCTGGGTCAGGGTGCCGGTGGGTGCAGGGGGGGGTGGTTTTGGGGTGTCTGTGGGTGCAGGGGGGGTGGGTTTGGGGTGTCGGGGTTGGTTTAGGGGTGCTGGTGGGTGCAGGGTCCTGGGGCAGGGTGCCGGTGGGTGCAGGGGGGGTGGGTTTGGGGTGTCTGTGGGTGCGTGGGGCGGGTTTGGGGTGCCAGTGGGTGCAGGGGGTGGTTTAAGGGTGCCAGTGGGTGCAGGGGCTGGATCAGGGTGTCTGTGGGTGTGTGGGGTGGGTTTGGGGTGCCGGTGGGTGCAGGGGGGTGGGTTTGGGGTGTAGTGGGGTGGTTTAGGGGTGCCGGTGGGTGCAGGGGGCTGGGTCAGGGTGTCTGTGGGTGCAGGGGGGCAGGTTTGGGGTGCCAGTGGGTGCAGGGGGCTGGGGCAGGGTGCCGGTGGGTGCAGGGGGGTGGTCAGGGTGTCTGTGGGTGCGTGGGGCGGGTTTGGGTGCCGGTGGGTGCAGGGGGGTGGGTTTGGGGTGTTGGGGGGTGGTTTAGGGGTGCCGGTGGGTGCAGGGTGTGGTTTTGGGGTGTCTGTGGGTGCAGGGGGGTGGGTTTGGGGTGTCGGGGGGTGGTTTAGGGGGTGCTGGTGGGTGCAGGGGGGGGGTGTGTGTCCGGGTGTCTGTGGGTGCGTGGGGCGGGTTTGGGGTGCCAGTGGGTGCAGGGGGTGGTTTAAGGGTGCCGGTGGGTGCAGGGGGCTGGGTTTGGGGTGTTGGGGGGTGGTTTAGGGGTGCCGGTGTGTGCAGGGGGTGGTTTTGGGGGTGTCTGTGGGTGCAGGGGGTGGGTTTGGGGTGCCGGTGGGTGCAGGGGGGGTGGGTTTGAGGTGTCAGGGGGTGGTTTAGGGGGTGCCGGTGGGTGCAGGGGGCTGGGTCAGGGTGCCGGTGGGTGCGTGGGGCGGGTTTGGGGTGCGGGGCCGGTGCCCCCGGCCCGCCTGACGCCGCTCCCTCCGCAGGCCCCGAGGGCTGTAACATCTTCATCTACCACCTGCCCCAGGAGTTCGCCGACACCGAGATCCTCCAGATGTTCCTGCCCTTCGGCAACGTCATCTCGGCCAAGGTCTTTGTGGACCGAGCCACCAACCAGAGCAAGTGCTTCGGTAGGGGGGGGGACGGGGGGGGCATGGGGGGGGGGACATGAGGGGGGCACACGGGGGGGAGACTGGGACACATCGGGGGGACATGAGTAGGACACATGGGGGGAGATGGGGGACATGAGGGGGGCACACGGGGGGACATGGGGGACATGAGGGGGGCACACGGGGGGGAGACTGGGACACATCGGGGGGACACGGGGGGGTAGGGACAGGGGACACATGGGGGGAGATGGGGGACATGGGACACACCTGGGGGGGCAGGGGGGACACATGGGGGGGTAGGGACAGGGGACACATGGGGGGGACACACAGGGGGAGACGGGGGAGATGGGCGACACACACGGGGGGACACACGTGGGGGAGACTGGGGACACATCTGGGACACATGGGGGACATGAGGGGGACACACGGGGGGGAGACTGGGACACATCGGGGGGGACATGAGTGGGACACATGGGGGGAGATGGGGGACATGAGGGGGGCACATGGGGGGGTAGAGACAGGGACACATGGGGGGAACACGGGTAGGACACACAGGGGGAGATGGGGGGACATGGGGGGGGACACACACGGGGGACATGGGGGACATGAGGGGGGCACATGGGGGGGGAGACTGGGACACATCGGGGGGGACATGGGGGGGACATGAGGGGGGCACACGGGGGGGAGACTGGGACACATCGGGGGGACATGGGGGGAGATGGGGGACATGGGACACACCTGGGGGCAGGGGGGACACATGGGGGGGTAGGGACAGGGGACACATGGGGGGAACACAGGGGGGACACACAGGGGGACATGGGGAGATGGGGGGAGATGTGGGGACATGGGGGGGACACACACGGCGGGACATGGGGGACATGAGGGGGACACACGTGGGGGAGATGGGGGGACATGGGACACACCTGGGGGGGCAGGGGGGACACATGGGGGTAGGGACAGGGGACACATGGGGGGGGCACACAGGGGGACATGGGGGAGATGGGGGGGAGATGGGGGGGACATGGGGGACACACACACGGGGGGACATGGGGGACATGAGGGGGGCACACATGGGGGAGTCTGGGACACATCGGGGGGACATGGGGGGGACACATGGGGGGGGGAGATGGGGGGAGATGGGGGGACACACGGGGGGGGGACATGGGGGACATGAGGGGGACACACAGGGGGAGATGGGGGACATGAGACACACATGGGGGGGCAGGGGGACAGGGGACACATGGGGGAACACAGGGGGTACACAGAGGGGGAGATGGGGGGACATGGGACACACGTGTGGGAGATGGGGGACACACAGGGGGACATGGGGGACACATGGGGACACACACAGGGGGATGCGGGGGACACACTGAGGGGGGAGACAGGGGGGAGATGGGGGGACGGGGGGGCACACACGGGGGGACATGGGGGACATGAGGGGGGCACATGGGGGGGAGACTGGGACACATCGGGGGGGACATGGGGGGAACATGGGACACACACGTGTGGGAGATGTGGGACACATGGGGGACACACAGGGAGACATGAGGGAGACATGAGGGGGACACGGGGACACACAGGGGGACATGGGGGGAACATGGGACACACACGTGTGGGAGATGTGGGACACATGGGGGACACACAGGGAGACATGAGGGGGACACGGGGACACACAGGGGGACATGGGGGACACATGGGGACACACACAGGGGGATGCGGGGGACACACGGGGGGGAGACAGGGGAGAGATGGGGGGACAGGGGGGACACACACACGGGGGAGACTGGGACACATCAGGGGGACACTGGGGGGGACATGAGGGGGACACACGGGGGGAGATGGGGGGACATGGGACACCTGTGTGGGAGATGGGGACACAGGGAAGTCACGGGGGGGGACATGGGGGGACACTGGGACACACAGGGGGGACATGGGGGGGGCACATGGGACACACACATGGGGGACACAGGGGGGACACACACGTGGGGGAGACGGGGACACGGGGGGGACACACAGGGAGGAGACGGGGGGACACATGGGGGACACAGGGTGGGTAGGGACAGGGGGGACATGCTGGGGACACAGGGGGACATGGAGGGGACACATGTGGGGGAGACAGGGACACACGGGGACACTGTCCCCCTGTCCCCACCACCCCCCATCACCCATGTCCCTGCCATCCCCCTGTCCCCACTGTCCCCCTGTCCCCACCCACCCCCCATCACCCATGTCCCCCGTCCCTGCCACCCCCATGTCCCTGCCACTCACCATATCCCCCCTGTCCCTGCCATCCCCATCTCCGATGTCCCCACTGTCCGTGTGTCCCCATGTCCCTGATATCCCCATCCCCCTGTCCCTGCCATCCCCCTGCCATCCCCCTGTCCCCATGTCCCCCCCCTCCTCATGTCCCCCCACATCCCCCCCGTCCCTGCCACCCCTCATGTTCCCACTGTCCCCCATGTCCCCCATCCCTCTCATCCCCTGTCCCTCCCATCCCTCCTGTCCCCCCATGTCCCCCTGTCCCCCTGTCCTGCCACCACCCCATGTCCCTCATGTCCCCCTGCCACCCCCCATCCCCCATGTCCCCACTACCCCCCATCCCTGCCATCCCTCATATGTTCCCCTGTCCCCACTACCCCCCCATCCCCCCTGTCCCTGCCATCCCTCCTGTCCCCCCATGTCCCCCCCATGTCCCCCTGTCCTGCCACCCCTCCTGTCCCCTCATGTCCCCCCATGTCCCCTGTCCTGCCACCCCTCCTGTCCCCCCATGTCCCCCCCATGTCCCCCTGTCCTGCCACCCCTCCTGTCCCCCCATGTCCCCCCATGTCCCCCTGTCCTGCCATCCCTCCTGTCCCCCCATGTCCCCCCCATGTCCCCCTGTCCTGCCATCCCTCCTGTCCCCACTACCCCCCCATCCCCCCTGTCCCTCCCATCCCTCCTGTCCCCCATGTCCCCCCCATGTCCCCCTGTCCTGCCACCCCCCCCGTCCCCCCCTCAGGCTTCGTGAGCTTTGACAACCCCGCCAGCGCCCAGGCCGCCATCCAGGCCATGAACGGCTTCCAGATCGGCATGAAGCGCCTCAAGGTGCAGCTCAAGCGGCCCAAAGACGCCAACCGGCCGTACTGAGCCCGGTGAGACCCCCCCCTGACCCCCCCAGACCCCCTCCCCTCAGCTGGGACCCCCCCCATCCCAGCTGATCCCCCTCTCCTCTGCTAACCCACCCCCCCCAATCCAGGTCTGCAGCTCCGGAGCAGCACCCTTGGGTGCCCCCCCTCTCCCCTTGCAGAGCAGCCCCCCCACCCCAGCGGTGCCCACAGGGGGCTCGGTCCTGCTGGGGGGGGGAGGGGGACACAGCCCCCCCACACGCTCAGGAAGGATGGACCCCCCCCCTCCAGGACCGAGCCGGACCCCTCGTCCTGCCCAGCTCAGGCTGGGCTGGGTGGGCCCTGGGTGCCAGCACCCCCCCCCCCAGCACCCGGGTCCAATCTGCCCTGGGGGGCACACCCCCTCTACACCCCACACCCCCAAACCCCCCCCCCCTGCTCCCCCCCCCCAGGGACCCTGCTTGGAGCTTTCTTCTCATCAAACAGGACCAAAACCAGCTCCAAGCTGGGGACAGGGAGGGGTGGGGGGTGTCCCACTGGGGGCCACACCCCCCCCCCCCCATGGTTGGGGGTACCCACCCCAGCACCACCCACCCCCCCCCCACCCCCCAAGGCCCCTGGGTGGCCGTGCCAGGGCGCAGCGGGACCCCTCCCCAATTCACACTGCCACCCCGCTTCGCCCCCACCCCAAACCTGCCTCAGTTTCCCCCACACCCCCAACGCACCCCCAGGCACCGGGGGCTGGGGGAGGGGAGGGTGGGGGGGGGAGACACACAAAAGGGCTGCACCCCCTTCCCCACCCCCACCCCCCCCCCACAAGGGTGGGGGCACATGGGATGCTGCACGGCCATGGAGCAGCCCCCCCACCACCCCCCACCCACCCCTCACCCAGGGACTGGGGGATGCACCAGGCACCCACCAGCCAAATCCCAGCACTGGGCAGAGCTGGTACCCCCAGAGTGGATGGACAGACAGACAGATGGACAGACAGACAGAGGGACGTGCCAGCCAGACAGGACACCTCCAGCTCTGCCTGCACCCACAGCAGCCAAACCAGGGTGCACCGAGCACCCCCCCCTCCCCCTCCCCAAGCCAAACGGGTGCTGTGCAGCCCCCCCCAACCCCCTCCCCACCCCCACTATCCCCTTCCCCAAACCCCCCCATCCCCAAACCCCCCCCAAACCCCCCCAGCACCCCCAGCCCCACGTTTACACCCACCGCTCCCCGCTGTAAATAAGGTGGTTGGGGGGGGGGGGGTGGGGGATGGGGTTTGGGGGGGGGGGGGGAGGGGGGGTCCTGGGGTCTCTCTCTCTCTCTCTCTCTCTCCCCCTCCCCTTTTTGGGGGGGTGGGGGGTTTGGTACCTGCTGAGTTGATTTCAGGGTGGGGAGGGTGGGGGGGGTGGGGTAGGGGGGTGGGGTGGGGGTGGGGGGCACACGCAGACCCCTCCCCCCCCCCCTGTAACTTATTGGCTATTTATTGCTGGACGGATCCCCCAGGGTTTTGTCTCTTTTTTTTGGGGGGCTCTTTTGTTCCCTCTTTTATTATTATGGGATGGTTTTTTTTTCCTGTCTCAATAAAATAAGTTAAAAAAAAAAACCACCAAAGTAAAATACCCCCCCCACACCCCCCCCCCCCCGGTGGGTGAGGGACACCCCCACCCCCACCCAAACACTCCTCTGCCCCAAGGGAGCAGCCAAGGGGGGGGTGTTTGGGGGGGTGAGGGAGGTTTTGGGGGGGTTTTAGGGTTGGGGGAGGATTTTGGGGGGGTTGGGGGGGTTTAGGGGGGGGTTGAGGGGGGGTTTGAGGGGGATTTAGGAGGGTTGGGGGGGTTTGAGAGGTTGGGGGGGGTTAGGGGGGTTTAGGGGGGTTGTAGGGGGTTTTGAGGGGTTGGGGGTTTGAGGGGTTTTAGGGGGGTTGGGGGTAGTTTTGGGGGGGGTTGGGGGAGGATTTTGGGGGGGTTTTGAGGGGGGTTGAGGGGGGGTTTGAGGGGATTTAGGAGGGTTGGGGGGGGTTTGAGAGGTTGGGGGAGGTTGGGGGGTTTAGGGGGGGTTGTAGGGGGTTTTGAGGGGTTGGGGGGTTTGAGGGGTTTTAGGGGGGTTGGGGTGGTTTTGGGGGGGTTGGGGGGTTTAGGGGGGGTTTTGAGGGGGGTTTGGGGGCTTGAGGGGGGGTTTGAGGGGGATTTAGGAGGGTGGGGGGGGTTGAGAGGTTGAGGGGGTTGGGGGGTTTAGGGGGGGGTTGTAGGGGGTTTTGAGGGGTTGGGGGGGTTTGAGGGGTTTTAGGGGGGTTGGGGTGGTTTTGGGGGGGTTTAGGAGGGTTGGGGGGTTGAGAGGTTGGGGGGGTTTAGGGGGGGTTGTAGGGGGTTTTGAGGGGTTGGGGGTTTTGAGGGGTTTTAGGGGGGTTGGGGTGGGTTTGGGGGGTTGAGGGGTTTAGGGGGGGTTTTGAGGGGGGTTTAGGGGGGTTTGAGGGGGATTTAGGAGGGTTGGGGGGTTTAGGGGGGTTTGAGGGGTTGGGGGTTTGAGGGGTTTTAGGGGGTTGGGGGGGGTTTTGGGGGGTTTTAGGGTTGGGTTTAGGGGGCTTGAGGGGGGGTTTGAGGGGGATTTAGGAGGGTTGGGGGGGGGTTGAGAGGTTGGGGGGGTTTAGGGGGGATTAGGGGGGGTTGTAGGGGGTTTATGAGGGGTTGGGGGAGGGGTTTGGGGGGGTTGGGAGGGGTTGAGGGGGTTTTGAGGGGGGGTTTTGGGGGGTTGGGGGGGTTTGAGGGGTTGGGGGAGGGGGTTGGGGGGTTTAGGGGGTTTTGAGGGGGGGGTTAGGGTTGGGTTTAGGGGGCTTGAGGGGTGGTTTGAGAGGTTTTAGGGGGGTTGGAGGTGTTTTGGGGGGGTTTAGGGGGGTTTTGGAGGGTTGGGGGGGTTTGAGGGGGTTTTGGGGGACTTTAGGGGGGTTGGGGGATGGTTTGGGGGGGCTTGGGGGCGTTTTGGGGTGGGTTTAGGGGGGGTTGAGGAGTTGGGAGGGGTTTAGGGGTGTTGGGGGGGTTTAGGGGGGGTTTGAGGGGGGTTGGGAGGTTTTGGGGGGTTTAGGGGTGGGTTTAGGGGGGTTGGGGGGGTTTTGAGGAGTTGGGAGGGTGGGGGGGTTTAGGGGGGTTGGGGGGGGCTGGAGGGGGTTTTGGGGGGGTTAGGGGGGTTTGGGGGGTGTTGGGGGGGGTTTGGAGGGGTTTGGGGGGGGTTTAGGAGGGTGGGGGGGATTTGGAGGGGTTTAGGGGGGTTGGGGGGGGTTTGGGGTATTTATGGGGGGGGGACAGGACCCGGCAATAAATCCATTTATTTAAAATATGTTACAATTAATTACACGCAGTGACGTCACCGGGGGGGGCGGTGGTTAGAGGGGGAGGGGCCCCAGGAGCAGCAGTGGGGAGGGGCCTGGGGGGGGAGGGGATTTCTGAAGGGGTTATTGGGAATTTTGGGTGTTTCCCAGTGTGGTCCCATCCTTCCCCCCCCCTCCCCCCACCCGGGGGGGGGGGAGATGATGAATTGAGGATGGCAGTGAGATTTGGGGGGGGGGGTGGGGGGGGTGATGGACAGACAGACAGACACAGCCCCAGCTCCAACCAACCAGGGCAATGGGGGGGGGGGGTTATTGCTGAGCCCTGACCCTCTCGTGACACTGATGAGCCATGGTGCTTTGGGGGGGGCCTGACCCAATTTCCCACCCCCCCCCCTCCTCCACCCCTGTCCCCTCTGTGGGGTCCCAGCTGTGGGGTCCACTCGATGGGGTCCCCGTGGTGGGGTCCCAACTGGGGGTCCCAGCTGTGCAGTCCCAAATGTGGGGGTCCCCATGGTGGGGTCCCAGCTGTGGGGTCCCCCCTGTGGGGTGCCCATGGTGGGGGACCCACAGAGGGGTCCCAGCTGTGGGATCCCAGTTTTGGGGTCCCTGCTGCGGGGGTCCCCATGGTGGGGTCCCAACTGGGGGTCCCAGCTGTAGGGTCCCAACAGTGGGGTCCCCACAAAGGGGTCCCAGCTATGGGGTCCCAGCTGTGGGGGTCCCCTCTTTGGGGTCCCAACTCTGGGGTCCACTCGGTGGGGTCCCCATGGTGGGGTGCCAACCGTGGGGTCCCTCTGTGGGGGTCCCAGCTCTAGGGTCCCCACAGAGGGGTCCCAGCTATGGGGTGCCCATGGTGGGGGTCCCAGTGCTGCCCAACCCCCCCCAGCCCAGGGAACCAGCCCCTGACCCCCTCCAGCCCCTCTTCCCCCTTATTTCCCCCCCCCAGGACCCCCCCCCCAGACCATGCTCAGTGCCCCCCCCAGCCCCAAACCCCCATCCCAGCTGGGGGGTGTCCCCCCAACATCCCCCCAACACCTGAAAACACCCAGACCCCAAAAGGGGGGCCTGGGAACAGGAAGTGCTGGGGCACAGAGATGCTCTGGGGGGGGGGCAGGACATGGGATACCCCCCCACATCCCCCCTCCCCAGCTTGGGGGGGTCCTGGGGGGTCCCTAGGAGGGTCCTGGGGCATCCTGGGGGGTCCCTGGGGGGGTCCTGGGGGGGGTTCCTCTAAAATTAGGTTTAAAATTAAAAATAGCAACTTTCCCTCCTCCCTGGCTTGGGGGGGTCCTGGGGGGGTCCCAGTGGGGTCCCAGTGGGGTCCCTGGGGGGTTATTTTCCAAACCAGAGCTGGGGGTGTCCATCCCCCCCCCCCAGCAAATGGGGAAGGACGTGGTGGGGGAGGGGGGGTGGGGAAAGGACGCCCCCCCACAAGCCCCCTCCCCTCTCCCAGCAAAGGGGGGTGGGGGAGGGGGGTGGGGAAGGGGATGGGCCCCCCCTCCCAAGACACCCCCCCCTCCCAGCAAAGGGGGAAAGGATGTGGTGGGGGAGGGGGATGGGGAAGGGACCCCCCCCCTCACAAGCCACCCCCCCCTCCCCCAGCAAAGGGGGGGGCTTGGGGGTGAGGGAGGGGGGTGGGGAAGGACCCACCCCCCCCTCCCTCCCAGCAAAGGGGGGGTGGGGAAGGGGTTGGGGAAGGGGATGGGCCCCCCAGCTCCCACAAGACCCTCCCCCACTCCAGCAAAGGGGGGGGGGAGGGGGTGGGGGAGGGGTTGGGGACCCCCCCAAGCCCCTCTCCCCCCCCAGCAAAGAGGGGAAGGATGGGAGAGGGGGGGTGGGGAAGGGGATGGGAGAGGGGGGTGGGGAAGGGGATGGGCCCCCCCCCCCCTCCTCCCAGCAAAGGGGGGAAGGATGTGGTGGGGGAGGGGGGTGAGAAGGTGATGGGTGCCCCCCCCCCCCAAAGTCCCCCCCCTCCTCCCAAGCCCCCCCCCCTCCCAACAAAGGGGGTGGGAGGGGGTGGGGAGGGGAAGGGGATGGGCCCCCCCCTCCCAGCAAAAGGGGGGGGAAGGATGTGGTGGGGGAGGGGGGTGAGGAAGGGGATGGGCCCCCCCCCTCCCCCCACAAGACCCCCCCCCCCCCAGCTGTCCTGCTGCTGCTCCGGGGCTCCCGTAGCGACTGAGGCCCGGCGGTACCGGTAACGTGTAGTGAGGGGCTTTAATACAACGCCAGACGCCGGGGGGGGGGAGGGGGGGGTACCGGGGGGGTCCAGGGGGGGGGGCGCTAAGTGGCTGCGTCCCTCTGCTGTGACCTGACCGTCTGAAAGATGTTCTGCAAGGGGAGAGAAGAGAGGGGGCGCTGGGAGGCGATTGGGGGGGGTCCCTGTGTGGGCTAAGGGGGGGGGTACTGTGTCCTGGGGGGGTCTGTGGGGCTGGGGGGGGGTCTGTGGGTCCTGGTGGGGGGGTGGGAGGGGGGGTCTGGGGGTCCTGGGGGGGGTCTGTGGGTCTGGGGGGGTCTGTGTGACCTGGGGGGAGGTGGGAGGGTGGGTCTGGGGGTCCTGGGGTGGGGGTCTGTGTGTCCTGGGGGGGATGGGGGGGGGTCTGTGGGGGTCTGTGTGACCTGGGGGGAGGTGGGAGGGTGGGTCTGGGGGTCCTGGGGGGGGGTCTGTGTGTCCTGGTGGGGGGGTGGGAGGGGGGGTCTGGTGGTCCTGGGGGGGGTCTGTGGGTCTGTGGGGGGTCTGTGTGACCTGGTGGGGGGGGTGGGAGGGTGGGTCTGGGGGTTAAGGGGGGGTCTGTGTGTCCTGGTGGGGGGGGTGGGAGGGTGGGCCTGGGGGTCCTGGGGGGGGTCTGTGGGTCTGGGGGGGGGTCTGTGTGACCTGGGGGGGGGGGTGGGAGGGTGGGTCTGGGGGGGTCTGTGTGACCTGGGGGGGATGGGGGGGGGTCTGTGGGTCTGGGGGGGGTCTGTGTGTCTTGGGGGGAGGTGGGAGGGTGGGTCTGGGGGTCCTAGGGGGGGGTCTGTGTGTCCTGGTGGGGGGGTGGGAGGGTGGGTCTGGGGGTCCTGGGGGGGGGCTGTGGGTCTGGGGGGGGTCTGTGTGACCTGGGGGGAGGTGGGAGGGTGGGTCTGGGGGTCCTGGGGGGGGTCTGTGTGTCCTGGGGGGAGGTGGGAGGGTGGGTCTGGGGGTCCTGGGGGGGGTCTGTGTGTCCTGGGGGGAGGTGGGAGGGTGGGTCTGGGGGTCCTGGGGGAGTCTGTGGGTCTGGGGGGGATCTGTTTGTCCTGATGGGGGGGTGGGAGGGGGGGTCTGGGGGTCCTGGGGGGGGTCTGTGGGTCTGGGGGGGTCTGTGTGTCCTGGTGGGGGGGTGAGAGGGGGGGTCTGGTTGTTCTGGGGGGGGTCTGTGGGTGTGGGGGGGGTCTGTGTGTCCTGGTGGGGGGGTGGGAGGGGGGGTCTGGGGGTCCTGGGGGGGGTCTGTGGGTCTGGGGGGGGTCTGTGTGTCCTGGTGGGGGGTGGGAGGGTGGGTCTGGGGGTCCTGGGGGGGGCTGTGGGTCTGGGGGGGGTCTGTGTGACCTGGGGGGAGGTGGGAGGGTGGGTCTGGGGGTCCTGGGGGGGGGGGGTCTGTGTGTCCTGGGGGGGCTTTGTGGGTCTTGGGGGAGGTCGGGGGGGAGAGGTCCAGGTGTCCTGGGAGGGGGTGTCTGTAGGTCTTGGGGGGGGTCTGTGTGAGCTGGGGGGGGTCTCTGGGTCGCGGGGGGGCGGAGGTTCAGGTGTCCTGGGGGGGGGGGGGGTCTGTGGATCGTGCAGGGGGGGGTGTGGGGGGGTGTCACTGTGTCCTGGCATATCTGTGGGCCCTTGGGGGGTTCTGTGGGGGGTCTGTGGGCCCCTGGGGGGGGTCTGTGTGACCTGGGGGGGTCTGAGGGTTTTGGGGGGGACAGGGGGAGGTCCAGGTGTCCTGGGGGGCGTCTGTGTGTCTGGGGGGGGAGGGGGTGTCTGTGGGTCCTGGGGGGGCAGGGGAGGGAGGTCCAGGTGTCCTGGGGGTGTCTGTATGTCCTGGGGGGACTTTGTGGGTCTTGGGGGGGATGGGGGGGAGAGGTCAAGGTGTCCTGGGGAGGGGTCTGTGTGAGCTGGGGGGGTCTGTGGGTCCTGGGGGGGGGGGGCGGGGGAGGGATGTCCAGGTGTCCTGGGGAGGGTCTGTGTGTCCTGGGGGGGGGGGAGGGGGTGTCTGTGGGTCTTGGGGGGGTCTGTGTATCCGGGGGGGAGTCTGTGTGTCTTGGGAGGGGGTCTGTGTGACCTAGGGGGGGTTTCTGTGTGACCTGGGGGGGCCGGGGGTCTTGGGGGGACAGGGGGAGGTCCAGGTGTCCTGGGGGGGTCTGTGTGTCCTTGGGGGGTTCTGTGGATCTGGGGGTCCTGGGGGAGGTCTGGGGGGGTTCTGTGTGTCCTGGGGGGGGGTCTGTGGGTCTGGGGGATGGGGTCTGGGGGAGGGAGGTCCAGATGTCCTGGGAGGGGTCTGTATGTCCTGGGGGGGGGAGGGTCTGTGGGTCCTGGGGGGACAGGGGGGTCCCTGTGTCCTGGGGGAGGTCTGTGTGTCCTGGGAGGGGTCCCTGTGTGTCCTGGGGGCTGCTCCAGGGTGGGAAGGGGCTGTGCTGGGAAGGGGCTGTGCTGGCCAGCATCATACCCCCTCCTCCTCCTCCCAACCACCTCTGGGAGCCCTGGGGACCCCCCTTGAGCCCCCCTCAGCCCCAGGACAGACGGACAGGGATGGGGACAGACTCTCACCTCCTTCCTCCACTTGAGCTCGCAGAACACCCGCTCGAAGCACTCGTGCATGTAGTTGAACTGCAAGGGGAGGGGGGACAAGAGGGGGGACAACAGGAGGGGGGGGGACATCTCAGAGCAGCCCCAGGGACTCAGCTGCCCACCCAGAGCTCCCAGTGCTGTGGGTTCCCCCTGCATCACCCACCCACCTCCCACCCCTGAACCCAGGGGTGCTCCCCCAGCTCCCAGGAGGAAACCAAGCAAGCTCCAGGCTTTTCTTTGGGAGATCTGCAAGGAACAGGGCAGGGGGGGCAGGAGGGGGGGTCAGGGGGAGGGTTGGGGGGGGCTGGGGGGGGGTGGTACTTACATAGGGGGTGAAGATTTTGACCCATCTGGGTTTCTTCTCCCCCCGTGCGTACTCGAAGCAGAAGGCCATCCCCTCCTCATCTGTGTCCCACCGCTGCATCTCCTCCCACTCAAAGGCTATCACCTGGTTCTGGGGGGACAGGGGGAGGCCTGAGCCCAGCCATGTCCCAGGACAAGGGGGGGGGAAGGGGTCAGAGGTGAAGCCAAAGGGGGGGTATGGGTGAGGGGGGTGCTGTGTCCTCGCTGCGGGGACACCTCGGAGCTGAGGAACCCCAGACTGGGATGGGTTGGGAGGGACCCCAAGGGCCACAGAGCTCCAACCCCCTGCCAGGTTTGGGAGGGACCCCAAGGGTCCCCAAGGGCCCCCAAGGGCCACAGAGCTCCAACCCCCCTGTTCAAATTTGGGAGGGACCCCAAGGAGCTCCAACCCCCCTCCCAGGCTTGGGAGAGACCCCAAGGAGCACAGCTCCATCCCCCCTATCAAGTTTGGGAGGGACCCCAAGGAGCCAGGTTTGGGAGGGACCCCAAGGGACCCCAAGGGTCACAGAGCTCCAACCCCCCTCCCAGGCTTGGGAGGGACCCCAAGGAGCACAGCTCCATCCCCCCTGTCAAGTTTGGGAGGAACCCCAAGGGACCCCAAGGGTCCCAGAGCTCCAACCCCCCTGTTCAAGTTTGGGAGGGACCCCAAGGGACCCCAAGGGTCCCAGAGCTCCAACCCCCCTGTTCAAGTTTGGGAGGGACCCCAAGGGACCCCAAGGGTCCCAGAGCTCCAACCCCCTGCCAGGTTTGGGAGGGACCCCAGAGGTCACACAGCTCCATCCCCACTGTTCAAGTTTGGGAGGGACCCCAAGGGACCCCAAGGGTCCCAGAGCTCCAACCCCCCTCCCAGGCTTGGGAGAGACCCCAAGGAGCACAGCTCCATCCCCCCTGTCAAGTTTGGGAGGAACCCCAAGGGACCCCAAGGGTCCCAGAGCTCCAACCCCCTGCCAGGTTTGGGAGGGACCCCAAGGGTCCCCGAGCTCCAACCCCCCACCACAGGCAGGACCACCAACCTCAGCCCTGGCTCCACACCAGGCTGCCCACAGCCCAGGTTGCTTCAAGGCTGCCAGAAGCAGCGCTGGGAACCCCAACACCCTCAGAGACCCCCCCTGCTCCCACCCACATCCCTGCTGGAGCCTCTCAGCAGCACCCCAGAGCTTGGGGGGATGCAGTGGGGGACAGGGTGGGTGCTGGGTGAAGGGTAGACCCCCCCTCACCTCTAGCTGGCCCTCCTCAGTGCAGGCATGGAGTTTAAAGTGCTTGATGCTGATGGCTGTGATGACGTGGCCCTTGCGCCGCGAGTCGCAGGAGCAGTGGGGGAAGATGATCTCGTTGTAGCCTTCACACGTCCGCAGCATGTTCAGGTACTGGGGGGAGAGGGCACAGGGATGGGATGGGATGGGGATTGGGATTGGGATGGGATGGGGATTGGACAGGGATGGGATGGGGATGGGGATTGGGATTGGGATGGGGATTGGACAGGGATGGGATGGGGATGGGGATTGGGATGGGATGGGGATTGGACAGGGATAGGATGGGGATGGGGATTGGGATGGGATGGGAATTGGACAGGGATGGGATGGGATGGGGATTGGGATTGGGACGGGGATTGGACAGGGATGGGATGGGGATGGGGATTGGGACGGAGATTGGACGGGGATGGGACGGGGATTGGTATGGGGATTGGGATGGGGATTGGACAGAGATGAGATGGGGATTGGACAGGGATGGGGATGGAGATTGGACAGGGATGGGATTGGGATGGAGATTGGACAGGGATGGGATGGGGATGGAGATTGGACAGGGATGGGGATTGGACAGGGATGGGGATTGGACAGGGATGGGATGGGGATGGAGATTGGACAGGGATGGGATGGGGATTGGACAGGGATGGGGATTGGACAGGGATGGGGATTGGACAGGGATGGGGATTGGACGGGATAGGATGGGAATTGGACAGGGATGGGATGGGAATTGGACAGGGATGGGATGGGGATTGGACAGGGACGGGGATGGGGATTGGACAGGGATGGGATGGGGATGGAGATTGGACAGGGATGGGATGGGGATTGGACAGGGATGGGATGGGGATTGGACAGGGATGGGATGGGGATTGGACAGGGATGGGATGGGGATTGGACAGGGATGGGGATGGGGATTGGACAGGGATGGGGATGGGGATTGGGATGGAGATTGGACAGGGATGGGATGGAGATTGGACAGGGATGGGATGGGGATGGGGACGGAGATTGGACGGGGATGGGATGGGGATTGGACAGGGATGGGATGGGGATTGGACAGGGATGGGATGGGGATTGGACAGGGATGGGGATTGGACAGGGATGGGGATTGGACAGGGATGGGATGGGGATTGGACAGGGATGGGATGGGGATTGGACAGGGATGGGGATTGGACAGGGATGGGGATTGGACAGGGATGGGATGGGGATTGGACAGGGACGGGGATGGGGATTGGACAGGGATAGGATGGGGATTGGACAGGGATAGGATGGGGATTGGACAGGGATTGGGATGGGGATTGAGCTCCAGCGTCCTCCCGCCTGCCCGTGCCACCCCGGCAATCCCCGGCTTCACCCCAGCGCCGTGAGCCTGGATTGTCCCCAGGGAACAGGAAAACAGGGAAGGAAGGAGCCAACCAGCCCCTGGGCTGCTCCCTTCCCCTGCCCAGACCTGGGATCACAGGCAGAGCTGAGAGCAGCTGTGCCCAGGAAGGGCACAGAGCCCTGGGAACGGCTCCGGGAGCCGAAGGCGGCTCTGGCTGGAGCCAGCCCACCCCCAGCAGCGAGCTCTGACCCAGGAGTCACCATCTGGGAGAGACTCTGCTGGGCACAGAGGGGAAACTGAGGCACTGGGATGGCAGCAACCCGCAGCAGGAGCTGGCTCTCCCTCACCAGCCTGGCAGAGACCTTTGTCCCCACCCTGGGACAGGCAAAGCCAGGGAAGGAGAGGGGACAGGGAGGGTATCTCACCATCACCATCTTCCTCTGCTCACACAGCTTCTGCAGCTGGTAGGACTTCTCCTCGGCCTTGATATAGCCTTTCTTGACATCATCCACAGCCTGGGCAGAGAAGGGAAAGGGAACCCTGCTCAGACAGGGGGGCTGCTCACCCAGACCCAGGCTCTGCCTTCCCGAGGCCACCCAAACCCCCCTGACTCCCACCCCTGTCCCGCAGAGGGATGGAAAACCTCTGGAGCATCCCTGGGACACGGAGGGATGGAACAACTCCTGTTTGCCTTTCCATGTGCCCCCCAGAGGCTGGCATAAGACCCACATGGACTGCAACCTGGCCAGGGGTTCTCCACAACACCAACAATTCACCCCCACCCCCTGGAGCCCCCCCCAGGCAGGGCCAACCCTCCATTCCCCTCCCCACCACGGGCACGCCGAAGCGCGGCGGTGTCCAGGGCAGCGCTGGGAGCCGGGTTCTTGCACCGGCACAGCTCCTGGGCACCCACCTGATGGAAGAAGTAGGTGACTGCCAGGTCGTTGTCGTTGAGGAGAACCTCCTCCTCTGTAGTGAAGAGCCACTTCCTGACGGTCAGGCAGGTCCCTGGCACGGCTGAGGTGTAGTTCTGCACGTAGAGTTTGTGGGGGAATTCGTTGGGGGCCAGCTTGCGCACTGCGGAGAGCGGGGGACGCCCGGTGAGCGCGGCGCAGCACCGGCACCGGGCTGCCAGCCACGGGGGATGCGCTTCAGCCACACCAGCCAGGAGCAGCACCCCTGGCTGGGAGCAGCACCCCTGGGTGGGATCTGCACCCCTGGCCCGCATCAGCACCCCGGCCAGGATGGAGCAGCACCCCTGGACAGGATGGAGCAGCACCCTGGCCCGGATCTACACCCCTGGCCCAGATCTGCACCCCAGCTGGGAGCAGCAGCCCTGGATGGGATCTGCACCCCTGGCCGGGAGCAGCACCCCTGGCCGGGATGGACCTGCACCCCTGGCCTGGAGCAGCACCCCTGGCCCGGATCAGCACCCCTGGCCCGGATCAGCACCCCCGGCCTGGATCAGCACCCCAGCCAGGATGGAGCAGCACCCCTGGACGGGATGGAGCAGCACCCCTGGACGGGATGGAGCAGCACCCTGGCCCGGATCTACACCCCTGGCCCGGATCTGCACCCCAGCTGGGAGCAGCACCCCTGGATGGGATCTGCACCCCTGGCTGGGAGCAGCACCCCTGGCCGGGATGGACCTGCACCCCTGGCCCGGATCTGCACCCCGACCGGGATGGACCTGCACCCCTGGCCAGGAGCAGCACCCCTGGCCCGGATCAGCACCCCTGGCTGGGATCTGCACCCCCGGCCTCGATCAGCATCCCGGCCGGGATGGATCTGCACCCCCAGCCAGGAGCAGCACCCCTGGCTGGGATCAGCACCCCCGGCCTGGATGGATCTGCACCCCTGGCCGGGATCAGCACCCTGACTGGGATCTGCACCCCTGGACGGGAGGGATCTGCACCCCTGGACGGGAGGGAGCAGCACCCCTGGACGGGAGGGAGCAGCACCCCTGGACGGGAGGGAGCAGCACCCCTGGCCCGGATCTGCACCTTGTGGGTCCCCACCATCGCCTCCAGGGAGCCACAGAGCTCAACACGGCCCTGCAGAGCCCCCACCCCTCGGGCCCCGCAGAGCCCCCCCCTTCCCTAAGGCCCCACAGAGCCCCCCCTCCCCTAAGGCCCCACAGAGCCCCCCCTCCCCTAAGGCCCCACAGAGCCCCCCCTCCCCTAAGGCCCCACAGAGCCCCCCCTCCCCTAAGGCCCCACAGAGCCCCCCCTCCCCTAAGGCCCCACAGAGCCCCCCCTCCCCTAAGGCCCCACAGAGCCCCCCCTCCCCAGGCTTGGGAGCACAGAGGGGGGCAGGACTCACCGAAGGAGTGATTGATCACTTCAAACAAGGCGAAGTAGTTGGCGGTAATACTGTCCATCCCCACCTTGGCAGCCACAGCCTAGAGAGCAACTCAAGGGGACAAGGGTGTGAGCAGGACAAAAGCCAGCAGCTGGCCACCCCACACAGGGCTTCCTATTGGTTATTCCTAAATATTCCCTAAGCTGAGGGGTCAGTTGCCAGGGAAAAGCTGAAAGCCCAGGGTTTCCTGAGCGGGGTTCAGCCTCTCCCCTTCCACCTCCCCAGGAACAGCTCTAGATCAAGTCCAACCATCGTCCTTCTCACATGCCTCCAGGTTCATCCCCAACAGGAGGGTACCCACCTCCCCAGGGGTTCAACACCGCTCTGCTCCTGCACACTACAGCTGCAGCAGGAGCTCAAGCCCTGGGTGGAAGTGATGGGAAGCTCAATTGCCCCGCGAATCCCACCCTGGGAGCTCAGCCTGGCATGTCCAGAGCTCCTCCTGCACAAAATCCCCCAACGCTTCCAGTTCCTCTTTCACACTGGGGCTCCCAACATCCTCCTCTTCCCTCTCATCCACCCAATTCCCCTTTTGCACTGGTCTGAGTCAGTCATATGGAGTTTTCCACTTCAGGCACCAGGCTGCCGACCACTCACAAACCCAGAACAGGGCCAGAGGGTTCCCCAAAAAGGGTCAGTGCCCTTCACATCACACACACTGTCCTGCCATGGAGAGACCAGCTCCCAGCAGCTCTGGGGTCTGCCTCCCAGCAGCTCTGGGGTCTGCCTCCCAGCAGCTCTGGGGTCTGCCTCCCAGCAGCTCTGGGGTCTGCCTCCCAGCAGCTCTGGGGTCTGCCTCCCAGCAGCTCTGGGGTCTGCCTCCCAGCAGCTCTGGGGTCTGCCTCCCAGCAGCTCTGGGGTCTGCCTCCCAGCAGCTCTGGGGTCTGCCTCCCAGCAGCTCCCAAACCTGGCTCCCCCACCACAGCCCCTGCAAGCCCTAACACAGGATCTGCCTGGAGCCCGGAGCCATCCCCCAGCTCCACACTCTTATCAGTGACAATTAATTATCAGTGATGACCCATCCTTTGTGGGTGAGCCTGCCAGTGGAAGCGCTGCCTCAGCACAGCCTAAGTCCCCCAGCATCCCTGTCCTCTCTCCACTATGGCAAAGCGGCGGCGCTGACGCGCTCCTGGCGCACGAGGGGAGCAAACTGGGGAGGGGGTCATAGAATCATAGAATGGCAAGGGTTGGAAGGGACCCCAAGGATCATAAAGCTCCAACCCCCCTGCCACAGGCAGGGCCACCAACCTCAGGCCTGGAGCTACACAAGGTTGCCCAGGGCCCCATCCAACCTGGCCTTGGACACCCCCAGGGATGGGGCACCCACCCCCTCTCTGGGCAGCCCCTTCCAGCCCCTCACCACTCTCTCTGTAAAAAACTTCCCCCTAATATCTCATCTAAACCTTCCCTCCTCCAGCTTCACTCCATCCCCCTTGTCCTGCCAGTCTCTGCCCTTGAACAAGCTGATTCCCCTCCTGTTCCTCTGCTCCCTTCAGGGACTGGCAGGCTGCAGTGAGGTCCCCCCACAGCCTTCTCTTCTCCAGGCTGACCCAGCCCAGCTCCCTCAGCCTCTCTCCAGCCCTCTGAGCATCCCCATGGCTCCTCTGACCCCTCTCCAACAGCCCCACATCTTCCTTGTGTTGGGCCCCAGCTCTGGACACAGGATCCAGCTGGGGGAGGGCAGAGCAGAGAGGGACAATCCCCTCCCTGTCCCAGCTGCCACCCCTCTGCTGATGGAGCCCAGGGTCGTGGTTACCACCTGAACCCCTCTCTCCCCTGGCTCACCTGGTACACCTGGTCTGTGGTGCTGTTCTTCTTGACTCTGACCGTCACCGTCGTGATGTCGGGTAACGCGACGCGCAGCTCCACGTCCGAGACGCCGTTGTAGTTCTGGGGGAGGGAAGGAGACACTGGAGATCAGCATCCCCTGAGCTGAGCTCCAACGACTGGTTCTTGCTAATTAAACCCATCACTGCTAATGGGCAACTGCTCTGGGAGCCTCCTGAAGCCCATCCCACTCCACCAGCCAGGGAATTCTAAGGGCAGGATGATGGGAGCTGTGCTTTGGGAAGGAAGCAGAGGCTTCACACCGCGCTGGGCAGGGCTTCCCACTCAGGGGTTTGCCAGCAAAGAGTTAAGAGGAAGCTCTGGGCTGTGGCAGCTCAGCCTGCCATGGGAAGGCTGGGGGGGAGCAGCAGCACAAAGGCAGATGGCAGCTCAGAGCCTGGGAGAAGCAAATCTCAGCAGCCAAAGGGCTGGTGAACTTGGGTGGCTCCATGGCCATGAAGCCACCAGAGCTGCCACTGGAGCTGCCACCAGCACAGCACGTGGCAGGAGAGTCACCAAGCACGTTTCCTCTGCTGGGACTCCCCTTCCCAGAGATCCAGGGTGGCCGGAGCCGTGGCACAGAGGGAAGGCACCCAGCAGCACCCAGAGCCTGCACCCTAGGGTCCTGCTATGGTTTCCTATCCAACCCCCCCCAGGGCTTTGGTAGGGATCTGCTCCTGGATCCAGCTTTACCGGTGGTTTGGGCTGTAAGGGGTGTGTTGGGGGGGTGTGTGGGGGGCACTGCAGAGCTCAGGCACCCTCCCTGCACACCCACCTCGTCCGACTCGGACAGGAACTCCTGCATGATGTCGCTCTCCCCGATGACACGTATGGAACACACTGTGGGACAGAGAGCACAGGTTAGGGGGTGCTGGGGAAAGGGGGGAGCCTGTCTGCCTGTGGGCAACGAGAAGCAGGGGTGGGATATCCAGCCTGGAAACCCCTTCCCAAAGCAGCATCCCAACATCCCACACGGAGCCTGATCCAGCCTGACCCCCTGCAGCAGGGAGCGGGTGCATCAGACACTCCTGGGCACCCAGGAGGTTCAGACCACACTTAGGAGTGGGCAAAGGGTGATCAAATGTACTTTTTTCCCCCTCTAAAAACACCCCAAAGTCATTCCAGGGGGACTGGAAGTGTTGGGAATTTAGGCCAAGTGGAGCAAAGAGCTGGGATCTGAGCTGCACCCCCAGCCACAGCCAGCCCAGCCTTCCTCCAGCCAGCTCCTCGCTGAGGATGAGGATGAAGGAGCTGGGCAAGGTGGGGCTGAGGAAGACCTGGGCTTAGGGGAAGGGAAGAAGCCTTAAAGCTCACACACTAATTAACCAAGCTGATTGCAGGCAGCTAAGAAAACACAGCATCCCAGGAATGGGGGGGGCAATCGAACCCCGAATCTCACCTGCAGCCCCCCCATCACAAAACACAGGCTCAGCTTTAGCTGGGGGCTCTGTGCAGGGAAGAAGGTTCTGGATCCCCTTCCCCACCAAGCCAAAGGAATGTGCTGCTGCAGAGCATCCAGCCAGGAGCCCGCTGGGATCACCGCTGAGCTGAGCTCCCCGATAACGGCTGCGAATGCCACTTCCTTCCCCTCCTCTTCCTCCTCCCCACACTCCCTCATCTCCACAGTTACCAGTGAGCAACACAACACTGGAAATAAAACCTTGCTGCACCCTGAAATCCTAATCCCACCCGTTGCTGCTGGAAGCTGGCAGCTGGAAGCACATGCACCATGAAGCTGCAGCGAGTCCGAGCTCCCTCTTCCCACCTCAGCCAGAAAATTCCCCCCCAGTTCCCAAGGAGCTTCCTCCCTCCCAGGCAAATGAACCCCCAGGGAGTTTGGGACCAGCCAGGGAGGCTGTGTGTGTCCCTGCTTGTGGAGCTGCCCCAGCTCAGCCTCCCAGCTGGGTACCTTTCTCCAGGTCAGCATCCCAGGTAAACAAACCCCCAGGGAGGCTGTGTGTCCCTGCTCATGGGGCTGCCCCAGCTCAGCATCCCAGCTGGGTACCTTTCTCCAGGTACTCCTCCCAGGGGGTTCGAGTTTGGGACCACCCAGGGAGGCTGTGTGTGTCCCTGCCTGTGAGGCTGCCTGGGCTCAGCATCCCAACTGGGTACCTTTCCCCAGGTACTCCTCCCGGGCAAATGAACCCCCAGGGAGTTTGGGACTACCCAGGGAGGCTGTGTGTGTCCCTGCTCATGGGGCTGTCCCAGCTCAGCATCCCAGCTGGGTACCTTTCTCCAGGTTAGCATCCCAGGTAAACAAACCCCCAGGGAGGCTGTGTGTGTCCCTGCTTGTGGAGCTGCCCCAGCTCAGCATCCCAGCTGGGCACCTTTCTCCAGGTAATCCTCCCTGGTCAACAACCCCCCAGGAGTTTGGGACCACCCAGGGAGGCTGTGTGTGTCCCTGCCTGTGAGGCTGCCTGGGCTCAGCATCCCAACTGGGTACCTTTCTCCAGGTACTCCTCCCAGGCAAATGAACCCCCAGGGAGTTTGGGACCACCCAGGGAGGCTGTGTGTGTCCCTGCTCATGGGGCTGCCTGGGCTCAGCATCCCAGCATCCCAGCCCATCCTGGGCTCAGCATCCCAGCTGGGTACCTTTCTCCAGGTACTCCTCCCAGGTAAATGAACCCCCAGGGAGGCTGTGTGTGTCCCTGCTCGTGGAGCTGCCCCAGCTCAGCATCCCAGCTGGGCACCTTTCTCCAGGTAATCCTCCCTGGTCAACAACCCCCCAGGAGTTTGGGACCAGCCAGGGAGGCTGTGTGTGTCCCTGCTTATGGGGCTGCCTGGGCTCAGCATCCCAGCTCAGCATCCCAGCATCCCAGCCCATCCTGGGCTCAGCATCCCAGCTGGGTACCTTTCTCCAGGTACTCCTCCCAGGTAAAGGAACCCCCAGGGAGGCTGTGTGTCCCTGCTCGTGGGGTTACCCCAGCTCAGCATCCCAGTGGGTACCTTTCTCCAGGTACTCCTCCAGGCCTCTCCGCCGGGCGTCCAGCTGCTGCTCAGACAGGGAGAAGGGCCACTTGCCGGGCAGCCGCGGGAAGGTGAAGTTGGCGAATTCCCGCTTCAGGTTCTGGTGCAGGATGGCGAATTCCCGGTACCGCTTGGAGCAGAGCTGCCTGCCTGCCATGTACACGTTGTACACCTGGGAAGGGAGGAGAGTCACAGCCACCAGCTTGGGAGAGACCTTGGAGAGCATCGAGTCCAACTAGCCCCATCCTGTGCTGACCCCCATCCCGTGCTGACCCCCATCCCGTGCTGACCCCCATCCCGTGCTGACCCCCACCCTGAGCACCTCATCTCCTCACCTCACCTCATTAGGGCTATGAAGATGATGAAGGGCCTGGAGCATCTCCCCTATGAGGAAAGGCTAAGTTGGGACTCTTCAGCCTTGAGAAGACTAAGGGGGGGACCTAATTAATGTCTATAATTATCTGAAGCAGGGGATGCAGGGGGAATCAGCCAGCCCCTTTTCAGTGTCTGTGGGGACAGGACAAGGGGCAATGGCTGCAAGTTGGAGCACAGGGAGTTCCACACCATCATGGGGAGGAACTTTTCCCCAGTGAGGGTGAGGGAGCCCTGGGACAGGCTGCCCAGGGGGTGTGGAGTCTCCTTCTCTGGAGAGATTCCAGACCCACCTGGATGCCTGTCTGAGTGATATCTCCTAGGGAGCTGCTTTGCAGGGGGGTTGGACCCAATGATCTCTCCAGGTCCCTTCCAACCCCTACAATTCTATGATTCCATGATCTCCCCTTTTTGGGCTGGGGTCTCAGCCCCTCCCTGGGCAGCCTGTGCCACAGCCCCACAACTCTGCCAAGGGAAGAACTTTTCCCTCCCAGCTGAGCTGCCCCTGCCCTGGCACAGCTTGAGCCCATTGCCCCTTGTCCCATCTCCTGTCCCCTGGCTGAAGAGACCATTCCCCACCTCTCTGCACCCTCCTGGCAGGGCAGGGGAGGTGGGAAGGTCTCCCCTCAGCCTCTTCTTCTTCAGGCTGAACACCCCCAGCTCCCTCAGCTGCTCCTCAGATGAGAAGAGACTTTCTGTGCTGAGGAAACCTTCCCAGCACGGCACAGCCCAGCACAGCTCCACTGCCCAGCCCCATGAGGCTGAGCTAGGAGGGTCTGAGCTGTTAAACATGCTGCTGTACAGCCCAGCTGCTCCCCAGGCCTGGCAGCGGGGGGATCGAGGGGTGTTCAAGGCACCTTTCTGCTCTGGGAGCAGAAAAGAGCTGGTGGGCCAAGGGAGGCAGGAGAAGCCAAAGGAAAGAGCTGGTGGGCCAAGGGACACAGGAGAACCCAAAGGAAAGAGCTGATGGGACAAGGGAGGCAGGAGAAGCCAAAGGAAAGAGCTGGTGGGCCAAGGGAGACAGGAGAAGCCAAAGGAAAGAGCTGATGGGAGAAGGGAGGCAGGAGAAGCCAAAGGAAAGAACTGGTGGGCCAAGGGAGACAGGAGAAGCCAAAGGAAAGAGCTGGTGGGACAAGGGAGGCAGGAGAAGCCAAAGGAAAGAGCTGATGGGCCAAGGGAGGCAGGAGAAGCCAAAGGAAAGAGCTGGTGGGACAAGGGAGACAGGAGAAGCCAAAGGAAAGAGCTGGTGGGAGAAGGGAGGTGGAAGGGGAGAAGAAACAGGGAGCTCTGCATTGAGACAGCCATTCCCTGTGGCTTTTCCACCTTTCCCTGGTGTCCTTAGCAGCAGGAGGCACAGAGAGACAGTGAATGTGGGTAAAACAGGAGCTTCCCACTCAATCTTCCCCCAGACCAAGCTCACTGGCAAAGAACCTCCCCAGCACACAGGGAATGGCTGTGAAAGGCTGTCCCAGCCCCACAGGAAGGGTGAGGATGGGCGAGCAAGGAGCTGGTGATAAATTAAGGAGCCCTGAGATGAGGTGCCCAGGGCTCAGGGTGCTGGGAGCCAACGTGGGTGGAGGAACTCTACACACACTCTACACACTGACCACAAACTTCTCTCCATTCTGCTCCACGTGCTTGTAGGTGGGGATGGAGATGGGCACAGCCTGTTTCTCTGTGTAGTCGTAGAAGGACTGGCCCAGGGAGTCGTCGCTGGGGTCGAGGTTGTCGGCCTCGTGGGGCGGCACCGACAGCACCGTCAGGATCAGCTCCTTCTCCCCGGCACGGATCAGGTCCACCACCTGCTTGTGTGTTGCTCCTTCAACGTTCACCCCATTCCTGGGAAAAAGAGAGAGAGCAGAAGGGCTGTGAGCAGGGCAGAGGGGGTGGGAGAGTCTCTGCACCGTGCCAGGGGCAGCCTGGGGGTCATAGAATCATAGAGTTGGAGGGGTTGGAAGGGACCTGGAGAGCTCCTGGGGTCCAACCCCCCTGCCAAAGCAGCTCCCCAGCTCATCCTGCTCAGACAGGCATCCAGATGGGGCTGGAATCTCTCCAGAGAAGGAGACTCCACACCCCCTGGGCAGCCTGTCCCAGGGCTCCCTCACCCTCACTGGGGAAAAGTTCCTCCCCATGTTGGTGTGGAACTTCCTGTGCTCCAACTTGCAGCCATTGCCCCTTGTCCTGTCCCCACAGACACTGAAAAGGGGCTGGCTGATTCCCCCTGCACCCCATACTTAAGATATTGATAAACATTGATTAGGTCCCCCCTCAGTCTTCTGTTCTCCAGGCTGAACAGCCCCAGCTCTCTCAGCCTTTCCTCCCAGGGGAGATGCTCCAGGCCCTTCAGCATCTCCTCAGCCTCCTCTGGACTCTCTCCAGGAGATCCCTGGCTGTTTGATCCCAGGGAGCCCAGAACTGGACACAACACTCCAGCTGGGGCCTGAGCAGGGCAGAGCAGAGGGGGAGGATCCCCTCCTGTCACCTGCTGCCCACACTCCTCCTGATGCCCCCAGGATCCCATTGTCTCTCTCAGCCCCAGGGCACACTGCTGGCTCATGGCCACCCTGTCACCCGCCAGCACCCCCAGCTCCTTCTCCACAGAGCTCCTCTCCAGCAGCTCCCCCCCAGCCTGTCCTGATTCCAGCAGTTGTTCCTCCCCAGGGGCCAGACTCTCCACTTGCTGTTGTTGAACCCCATCTGGTCTCTCCCTGCCCAGCTCTCCAGCCTGGCCAGGGCTCTGGATGGCAGCGCAGTGTCCTGCCTGGCAGCCACCCCTCCCAGCTCTGGATCAGCAGCACTTGCTGAGGGTGGGTGCTGTTCCCTCAACAAGGTGTCAAGGAAGATATTAAACAGGACTGGACCCAACACCCAGCCCTGGGGACACCGCTGGTCACAGACTCCAGTCAGAGGTCCAGCGTGTACCCGCTCCCCTCCGAAATCCCCCTGGCTCCGGATGCTCCAGTTTCACTCCAGACTAAGCTTCACCCCTGTTTTCCTACTGAGGAGTTCCTGGGTGATTACTGAATGATCTTTAATGACTTGAGGTGCAACTAGAACTTCTTCAAGGCTCATCCCTCTTCCCTTCATCCCCTCAGCTGCCTGCAAACACGAGGAGACCCCGGAGCACCGAGCACGTCTCACCCACCAGCGCTCCAGGTCCCCCCAGCTCCCACACCAACCGAATTTCCCCCAACCTGGAAGGCAGCTGCCAGGTTCTTGAGATGAGGAAGAGGGTGAGGAAGCTCAGAGAGCACAGGGAACTGATTTTGGAAGCTGGAGCTCCTGTCCACCAAGATGCAGCACCACCAGCACCCGGCTCGGCACGACGCAGGGGAGACGCACGGTCGCTTCGGTTGCCAAATGCTCTGCCCCACTCCCAGCAGCCTGGGGGCTGCTGCTGTAACACCCCCTGCCTCCTCCAGAGCCCCCCTGCCTCCTCCAGCGACCCCCCTGCCTCCTCCAGCGACCCCCCTGCCTCCTCCAGCGACCCCCCTGCCTCCTCCAGCGACCCCCCCGCCTCCTCCTCGCTCAGAGCCCGAGCTCCTCAGTTATTCCCCATCCCAGCAGCAGCCCCAGCGAGGCTCTGAAGCCTCAGGAATGTGCCCAAGCTGCCTCTAAACCACTCCAGACCCCCCAGCTCTCACCACGGGCTCAGGTAACCATCCCTCAGCCCTGCTTGTTGCCTAGATGGCACCTCAGACAGCCTGGAAAGGTGCTGGATCCAGGACCTGAGAGTGCTGCCAGGTTGTCTTCCCACCCTGGAGCAGGATGTGCCTGTCCTTCCTCCTGGTAAGAGCTAACCTAGCAGGGAGTCTCCAGAAACCCCCCATCACCACAAGTGTCTCTGAAGGGTTCAGCATCTGAAATGTTCCCTGTGTAAACAGGGACGGGCAGAGCTTCACCTGCCCCATCCCATCATCCCATCCCCACCCCATCCCCACCCCATCATCCCATCCCCACCCCATCCCATCATCCCATCCCATCCCACCCCATCATCCCATCCCCATCGGATCCCACCCCACCCCATCATCCCATCCCCACCCCATCCCATCATCCCATCCCATCCCCACTTCATCACCCCATCCCATCATCCCATCCCCATCCCACCCCATCATCCCATCCCATCCCCACCCCATCATCCCATCCCATCATCCCATCCCCCCATCCCATCCCCACCCCATCATCCCATCCCATCATCCCATCCCCATCATCCCATCCCCATCATCCCATCCCCATCATCCCATCCCATCCCCACCCCATCATCCCATCCCCCCATCCCATCCCCATCCCATCATCCCATCCCCCCATCCCATCCCCATCCCATCATCCCATCATCCCATCCCATCCCCATCCCACCATCCCATCCCCATCCCATCCCATCCGAGCTGCTGGGGAGCCTGCACATCAGGGGAGGTGTCAGGTCCCTGAACACACCAGCCAAGGAGCTTCCCAGCACCGCAGCAGCACCAGCAACACCAATCCATCCTCACCCCCACTCCTGGACTTCCCTGCAGAGCCCAGTATCCCCCCTGCTCCACTGACACCTCCCAGGGGTGTGAAGGGGGGAGCAGCTTCCCAGCCCCCTGAGCAGGCAGGGAGAGGGATCACACATCCTCCCTCCAGCCATCAGCTCCTTCCCAGGGCATCCTGCCCCAGCCAGCCCAGCTCGCCTGCCATCGATCCCGCCTGGGATCTCCCTGCCAAGCACACGGGTTGGACAGCTCTTGGCTCCTCACATCCATCACAGCCCATCAAACCAGGAATTGCCCTGCAGAGACCCGACCTCAGCTCGTGGGTGAGATCCCAGGCTCTGCACCAAGGGCTAAAAAGCCCCAAGTGGCACTGGGGAGCCAGAGCAGCGCACGAGCTCTGCCAGGAGCCAGCAGGAAAGCTTCCCCTGGCTGTTATCAGTCCCCTGAGAGCTCCCCTCCTGATTTGGGGTAAGGAAGTGACCCTTGGACACAGCCCTGTGAGTGCTGAGAGCCAGGCACAGCTCTTTGGGAGGCTGGAAAGTTGAGAAAGGGGGGAAAAAAATTACCCTTCTGAGGGCAGGAGTGCAGCCTCCAGAGCAGCAGCCTGAGCTGCACAGGGCTGCATGGGGCAGCAGTCTGAGCTGCACAGGGCAGCAGCCTGAGGTGCCCAGGGCTGCATGGGGCAGCAGCCTGAGGTGCCCAGGGCTGCATGGGGCAGCAGCCTGAGGTGCACAGGGCACCAGCCTGAGGTGCACAGGGCACCAGCCTGGGCTGCACAGGGCTGCATGGGGCAGCAGTCTGAGGTGCCCAGGGCTGCACGGGGCAGCAGCCTGGGCTGCACAGGGCATCAGCCTGAGCTGCACAGGGCTGCATGGGGCAGCAGCCTGAGGTGCACAGGGCTGCACGGGGCAGCAGCCTGAGCTGCACAGGGCTGCACGGGGCAGCAGCCTGAGCTGCACAGGGCATCAGCCTGGGCTGCACAGGGCAGCATCCTGAGGTGCCCAGGGCTGCATAGGGCACCAGCCTGAGGTGCACAGGGCTGCCCAGGGCAGCAGCCCGAGGTGCCCAGGGCTGCCCAGGGCACCAGCCTGAGGTGCCCAGGGCTGCATGGGGCACCAGCCTGAGCTGCACAGGGCTGCATGGGGCTGCACAGGGCAGCAGCCTGGGCTGCACAGGGCTGCATGGGGCAGCATCCTGAGGTGCCCAGGGCTGCATGGGGCACCAGCCTGAGCTGCACAGGGCTGCACAGGGCAGCAGCCTGGGCTGCACAGGGCTGCATGGGGCAGCATCCTGAGGTGCACAGGGCACCAGCCTGAGGTGCACAGGGCACCAGCCTGGGCTGCACAGGGCTGCACGGGGCAGCAGCCTGGGCTGCACAGGGCATCAGCCTGAGCTGCACAGGGCTGCATGGGGCAGCAGCCTGAGGTGCACAGGGCTGCCCGGGGCAGCAGCCTGAGCTGCACAGGGCATCAGCCTGGGCTGCACAGGGTAGCATCCTGAGGTGCCCAGGGCTGCATGAGGCACCAGCCTGGGCTGCCCAGGGCTGCCCAGGGCACCAGCCTGAGGTGCCCAGGGCTGCACGGGGCACCAGCCTGAGGTGCCCAGGGCTGCACGGGGCACCAGCCTGAGGTGCCCAGGGCTGCACGGGGCACCAGCCTGAGCTGCACAGGGCTGCACGGGGCAGCAGCCTGAGCTGCACAGGGCTGCACGGGGCAGCAGCCTGAGCTGCACAGGGCTGCACGGGGCAGCAGCCTGAGCTGCACAGGGCTGCACGGGGCAGCAGCCTGAGCTGCACAGGGCTGCACGGGGCACCAGCCTGAGGTGCCCAGGGCTGCACGGGGCACCAGCCTGAGCTGCACAGGGCTGCACGGGGCAGCAGCCTGAGCTGCACAGGGCTGCACGGGGCAGCAGCCTGAGCTGCACAGGGCTGCACGGGGCAGCAGCCTGAGCTGCACAGGGCTGCACGGGGCAGCAGCCTGAGCTGCACAGGGCTGCACGGGGCAGCAGCCTGAGCTGCACAGGGCTGCACGGGGCAGCAGCCTGAGCTGCACAGGGCTGCCCGGGGCACCAGCCTGAGGTGCACAGGGCTGCATGGGACAGCAGCCTGAGGTGCACAGGGCATCAGCCTGGGCTGCACAGGGCAGCAGCCTGAGGTGCACAGGGCTGCATGGGGCAGCAGCCTGGGCAGCACAGGGCACCAGCCTGAGGTGCACAGGGCACCGCTGGCTGCGCCGGAGCCCCCAGCCCCCCCAATGCCACACTCCAGGGACCTGGTGATGGGAGGCAGGGACCTGGTGATGGGAGGCAGGGACCTGGTGATGGGAGGCAGGGGATGGTAAGCCACACACTGCAGGAGGAGCTGGAGAGGGGAGCAGGGAGACACATGGCTGGGATCTGAGAGCCAAAGGGACTCGTCCTGAGCTAACAGGACACTTGGGTGGTCTGCTACTGAGCTCCTGCCTTCTGGAGTTGGGGAAGGAGGAGATCCAGATGTTCTCTGTACCCTCCCAGGGAACACACATGGGCTAGGGAGAGGGGGCTGCTCCCCCAAAACCTGCTGGGTGCCCAAAGCCAGGCAGCCAGCAGCATCAACCACCCTGGAGCCGAGCTGCCTCGGCGTGACGATCCTGAGCTGGGATTCCCCAGCAATCCAGACCCTGCCCAGTATCACTGCCAAGCACCTGGAAGGATGCTAACGAGGGTGACCCCAGAGACCTCTCCTAATTCTCTTACATGGGCTAATTACCCCCCTGACAGCATTTCAAGGGGTCCCTGTGGACCCCTGCTCAGGCCAGCGCCAGGACTGCTGTCCAGCAGAGCCGGGATTCCTCACAAACCAGTGCTTCCCAACCACCCAGGATGGAGACAGAACATTCCAGCAGGTTAAAAACAAACTAGAACCAAATAAACCCCCAAATAAAACCCCAAAGAGAGCAAATAGAAGGGAAAAGCAAAGCGCTGGCTCAGCAGGGGAAAGACACCAGCCCGGCTGGGAAAGGAACACACCTCCTGCCACTTCCACAACCAAATCCCACCAAATCCACCTGGGAAGCTCAGGAGCTGTTCCCTGCAAGCAGCTTCCACACCAGCAGCGGGAGGCAGGATCTAGGTCAAGGCCTCCTTGGTTCTTCCCTCCCCAAACCACTGCAGAACCACCCCCAGGAGCGGAGCTGGACCGGGCTGCGCAGCGCCAGCTCCGGCGCTACCACGGAGCCGGGCTCGGGAGCATCACTGACATCAAAGCAGGGCCTCTTCCCTCTCCCTTCCCCAGGCCCAGATTCTCCTCTGCTCAGTCCAAGCTGCTGTCAGCACAGTCCAAAGTGCTGATGGTCCAATCCCAGGCTGTGGCAGCGGTTCCCCAGCAGCCAGGACTCTGCAGACCACACGCTGGACACCCCATCACAAGAAGCTCCTCAGGAGAGGTGCTGCTCTCCCAAAGCAGCATCCCGGTCCAGCAGAAGCCTGGGGGTTCACAAGGGGCCTCACTGATCATAGAATCATAGAATGGCAAGGGTTGGGAGGGACCCCAAGGATCATAGAGCTCCAACCCCCCTGCCACAGGCAGGGACACCAACCTCAGGCCTGGAGCTACACAAGGTTGCCCAGGGCCCCATCCAACCTGGCCTTGAACACCCCCAGACACGGGGCACCCACCCCCTCTCTGGGCAGCCTGTTCCAGCCCCTCCCCACTCTCTCTGCACAGAACTTCCCCCCAATCTCTCCTCTCCCCCTTCCCTCCTCCAGCTTCACTCCAGCCCCCTTGTCCTGCCAGTCTCTGCCCTTGAACAAGCTGATTCCCCTCCTGTTCCTCTGCTCCCTTCAGGGATGGGAAGGGGCTATAAGGTGCCCCCCACCCACAGCCTTCTCTGACCCAGCCCAGCTCCCTCAGCCTCTCTCCAGAGGGGAGCTGCTCCAGCCCTCTGAGCATCTCCCTGGCTCCTCTGACCCCTCTCCAACAGCCCCACATCTCCCTTGTGTTGGGCCCCAGCTCTGGACACAGGATCCAGCTGGGGGAGGGCAGAGCAGAGAGGGACAATCCCCTCCCTGTCCCTGCTGCCACCCCTCTGCTGATGGAGCCCAGGATCCCATCACCTTCCCAGCTCCCAGAGCCACTGCTGCTCATGTTCAGCTCCTCACCCCCCAGGACCCCCAGGTCCTTCTCCCAGGGCTGCTCCCCAGCAGCTCTTCTCCCAATCTGGATCTGTGTCTGGGATTCCTCCAGCCCCAGTGCCACCCCTGACCCTTGGCAGTGTTGCACCTCATCAGGTTCCCCCAGTCCCATCTTTCCAGCCTGTCAAGACCCCTCTGGATGGCTCCTTCTAGGGTGTCACCCACCCCACCCAGCTTGGTGTCATCTGCACACTTGCTGAGGGTGCCCTCAATCCCATCCCCCCTGTCACTGATACAGATGTCAAAGAGAACCAGTCCCCAGACAGACCCCTGGGGGACACCGCTCGTCACCCGGCTCCACCTGGACACAGCCCCATTGACACCCCCCTTTGGCTACAGTCTGATGTTTTGGGCTGCAGCTCAGGCTCTGCCAGCACAGGTTTGACTCCCAGTAAATGGAACCTCTCACCTTGTGCTGGTCCCAGCGCCGCTTCCCCCGCGGTCGGGCTGGTGACTGGGGAACCGATGGGTAAGGAGAAAGGCACCACGCTGAGGAGGGGGTGGGGGAGATGCTGACCCACTGGGAGCTGTACCCCAACGTGGACAAGGACAGCGAGGGACGGAGCCTGGGGAGGGCAGGGATGGAGCCTGGGGAGGGCAGGGATGGAGCCTGGGGAGGGCAGGGACGGAGCCTGGGGAGGGCAGGGACGGAGCCTGGGGAGGGCAGGGACGGAGCCTGGGGAGGGCAGGGATGGAGCCTGGGGAGGGCAGGGACGGAGCCTGGGGAGGGCAGGGTGAATTCGGAGGGGGTGACCAGGAGCACGGCGGGTGTTGGGAGGCGGGAAGAGGAACGCTGACATGCAGGTTGTTCCGGGCCTTTCCAAAGGGGAACCAGCTTCTCCTGTCCCAAGTCAAGGCCCAAACCAAGAGTTCAGAGTGAGAAGGGGTCAAGTTGACTCTCTGGAGGGAAAAGCCCCCAGCCACCCCCTCCCAGCCCCACGCTGGGGGGCGACCGCTGCTCTTGATGGGATGGTTTTTGGACACAAGAACAAGTGATGGAGACAGGTCCTGGGGTCCTGAGGGGTCCAGCACCCCCCCTACCCTCACAACCACCTCACCATCAGGCAGGTTTCCACCGCGCACGGCTCAGGAATACAGGGCACAACCCTCCCCCCCCCCCCCTTTATCAGCTCTGTTATCACAAGCATGGTTCCCCCCCCCCCCACGGAGCAGATGCTGGGGAGATTTTCCTGCCCTCTCAAGATTCGTGATGATTGGCATCCACAGTGCTAATCAAGGAGTAAATCAGCTTTCCTTGCCTGTGGCCAGCACCCTCAGCACCCCCAGCACACGGGCAGCGAAGGAGATAAGAGCCCACAGCATGGAGCAGCCTGTGAGAGGGCGGAGGGGATGGTGAGAAGGGGCTTCACAGCCAGGACAGGACCCAGTGTGCATCCAGGGTGAGCTGGGGGGGGAGATGTGGGGTGACAGGACCCCCCCAGACAAAGTGCCAGGCGCTCGATTCCCTGTCAGGCTGCAAGGACACTAATTCCATCCCAGCCAGGGATGAATCCCATCTCTCACTCCAGACAACGCTGTCCCAGCCCATGTGCTCAGAGCTGGGAGCAAAGCCCCACTCGGGTGGGGGGGGGGGGCTGCCCAGAGAACCTTCTGGTGCTGCTGAGGGACACGGAGCAGCCAGCGATGCCAGAGCCACAACCCACCCCCCAGCTCTGGACCTGCCCCAAACCCACCACGGGTCCCATGGGAGGATGGGGCAGGGTGTTGGGATCACCATGCTGGGGAGGCAGCAGCAGCCAGGCCCCCCCCTTGCACCCCACCCCCACCATTGTGCGCCGGGTGCTGCCCGGCAGAGGAAGGGAAACTGGAGCTATTTTTGGAGCCTGGTTGTATTGTTTCCTACTCCAGCCCAGCACCGTGCTGGGACTCACTGGCAGGGGCTGGGTCTTACCAGACCCAGGGAGAACCCCTGTCCCCTCAGTGAGCATGGGGACAGGGGGGGGGGGGGGGGGATTTGGGGACCACCCAAGCTCCTGGGCTGGGTTAAGGAGGGTGAGAGTGGAGCAGGGTGAGAGGAAGAGGGGGAAATTCACAGTGGCTTCTCCAGGGAGATGAGAAGCAGCAGATAAAGCCAGAGGAAATCCCCTGTCCGTCTGTCTGTCCTTCCAACAGTCGCTCCCTGCCCGGTGACCTGCCCCCCAGCCTCGTCACCTGCGGGGTGAAGTCCTGGTGTCACCGCTGTGAGGTCTGGTGACAAGCTGGAGGTCAGCTGAACCCTGAGCTGAGGGTCAGCCCCAAGAACCTACCTGGGATCTCAGAGGGGGATCCCTTCCAACCCCATTCCATGATCCTAGGATTCCCCTCAGCGGGTGCAAGGGAGAGTCTCAGCTCAGCACCCAGCACCTCGTCCAACACCCCCTCCTCAGCTGGACACAGCATCTCTGGGTGCAGGGTGCACCCCCCTCCCCATGGTTCTCCTGCACAGGAAGGGGGTTTGGGGGGGGAAGAGCACAACTCAAAGCACAAAGTATTGGGGGCCACAGCATTTTGGGAGCCCAGGGCTGAGCTCAGCCAGCTCTCCAGCCAGGCAGAGCAGCTCTCCTCCAAGCACACAGAGTCCTGCTGTGGTACCCCTGCCATTCATCAGGAACTGGGCTTCACCAGCTCAGCATGAAGTACAAGGAGGTGGGGAGCAGGTGGGGTGCAGGTGGGGTGCAGGTGGGGTGCAGGTGGGGGGCAGGTGGGGGGCAGGTGGGGGGCAGGTGGGGGGCAGGTGGGGGGCAGGTGGGGGGCAGGTAGCCCCATGCAGACCCAGCCCCAAGAACCACAGCACGGCACCCACAGACACGGGCTCACAGGGTAAGGGTTGGGGGGTTTTGCCCCCCTGGGTTTGGGTGTGGGGGGAAGCTCAGCCCCAGCACAGCCCAAGCATCCCCTGAAGGTACCGGTACCCGTGTCCTGGTGATGGAGAGACAGGGAAGCCAAGGGGGCACTGCCATCTCTGCACCCAGGGGGCTGGGTGAGAGGGGGGAAGGGAGAGGACCCCTTGTCCTCAGCCAGGGGAGCCCCCCACCCTCCCCATGTTGACAAGGGAGGGTCCCACTCGCTGGTGGAGGGTTTGTACCCCAAACCTGCTGAGGGAGAGCTGTCCCTTCCTTCCAGCCACCTCCTCACACACATCCCCAGCTCCTTCCCCTCCGTGCTGGGGTCTCTCCCAGGATCAGCTTCTCTCAGGGAGACCCCCACTCCCCAAACCCCCCCTCTGGAGTCCCCACCGTGGGTATCCCCTTCCACCAGCCCCTTCCCAGCCAGGAAGGAGGATCTGGGGATGTGGTTCCTCCAGGTATTCCCACAGCTTCGGAGCCCTTTGACAACCCAAGGGGTGTCCCCAAAACCAAGGCTGCTGGGGGTGGGGGGGAGAATCACCCCAAGGATGAGCTGTGGTGGGGGGACCCAGACCCCCCCTGCAAGGGCTGTCCCACAGCCAAAGCCAGGCATCCTCTGGAGACCCCCAAACATCGAGCCCCCCACCTCCCAGGAGCAGGGGCTGCACCCCAAAGGGGACCCTGAGCCCCTCAGGGAGGAAGATGCTGCCACAGCTCCCTAAAGCCTGCAGCAGGAGCACGAAGACCCCCACCCCCCCCACCTCAAAGGGGCTCCCGAGGGGCACGATACAGGCCCAGCCCCCCCGACACGGCCTGCCCCCAACCCCCCGGGGCGAGCGGCAGCGGGAGGGGGCGACCCCCTCCCTCCCCGGGCCCCCTCCCCCCGAGACCCCCTCCAGGCCCCCTCCCCCCAGGCCCCCCCTACCCCGGGCGAGCGGCAGCAAGAGGGGGCGACCCCTCCCACCCCGGGCCCCCTCCTACCCTGGGCGAGCAGCAGCGGGAGGGGGCGACCCCTTCCACCCCGGGCCCCCTCCCCCAGGGACCCCACCCTCCAGGACCCCCCCTACCCTAGGCGAGCAGCAGCAGGAGGGGGCGGCAGGAGGGGGCGGCCCCCTCCCCCCCCAGGACCACCCCAACCCGGACGAGCAGCAGCGGGAGGGGGGCGGCAGGAGGGGGCAGCCCCCTCCCCCCCGGGACCCCCCCACCTTGGGCGAGCAGCAGCGGGAGGGGGCGGCCCCTTCGACCCCCGGGACCCCTCCCCCTGGGACCCCCCCAGGACCCGTCCCCCCGGGCGAGCGGCAGCAGGAGGGGGCGACCCCCTCCCTCCCCGGGCTCCCTCCCCCCGAGACCCCCTCCGGGCCCCCTACCCCCAGGACCCCCCCCCACCCTGGGCGAGCGGCAGCGGGAGGGGGCGACCCCCTCCCTCCCCGGGCCCCCTCCCCACCCTGGGCGAGCGGCAAGAGGAGGGGGCAGCAGGAGGGGGCAGCCCCTCCGCCCCAGGCCCCCTCCCCCCGAGACCCCCCCCGGGCCCCCTCCCCCCAGGCCCCCCCTACCCCGGGCGAGCGGCAGCAGGAGGGGGCAGCAGGAGGGGGCAGCAGGAGGGGGCAGCAGGAGGGGGCAGCCCCCTCCCCCCCAGGCCCACTCCCCCCAGGCCCCCCCCCCCCAACCTGGGCGAGCAGCAGCGGGAGAGGGCGACCCCCTCCCTCCCCGGGACCCCCTCCCCCAGGGACCCCTCCCTCCAGGACACCCCCCACCCCAGGCGAGCAGCAGCAGGAGGGGGCAGCCCCCTCCCCCCCGGGACCCCCCCGGGCCCCCTCCCCCCAGGACCCCCCCCACCCTGGGCGAGCAGCAGCAGCAGCAGGAGGGGGCAGCCCCCTCCCCCCCAGGCCCCCTCCCCCCAGGCCCACCCCAGCCCGGACGAGCAGCAGCGGGAGGGGGCGGCGGGAGGGGGCGGCGGGAGGGGGCAGCCCCCTCCCCCCCCGGGACCCCTCCCCCCCCGGGACCCCTCCCCCCGAGACCCCTTCCGGGCCCCCTCCCCCCAGGACCCCCCCCCCCCCCACAGGACCCCCCCCCCCCCCTCCTCCCCCCCGACCCCCCCCCCCCCCCCCCCCGGGCAGGGCAGGGCCTGTCGGCGGCGGGCCCCCCCGTACTCACACCTCCAGGATGCGGTCCCCCTTGCGCACCCCGGCGCGGTCGGCCGCCCCGCCGCCCAGCACGGCGCTGACATGCTGCAGCGGGGCGTACAGCTCGCCGTTGATGCTCCGCAGCTGGCCGCCCTCGCTCACTTGGCCCCGGACGTTAAAACCGTAACCGGATTCGGATTTAACGATCCGGACGACCCGGGGCCCGCCGGCTCCAGCCGGGGGTCCTTCCCCGCTGCCGTTCCGCTGCGGCGCCGCCGAGCGGGGAGGCCCTTCGCCCTCCTCGTCCGCCATCTTGGCGAGCAGCGCCCGGCCGGCCGTCACGCGCCCGACGCCGCGCCGGCCACCGTACGGGGACACGCCCCGCCGCCGGGGACACGCCCCCTTCCCCCGCTCAGCCCCGCCCCGCCGCCAGGACCACGCCCCCTCCCTCGCGCCGCCCCGCCCCGCCGCCGGGGACACGCCCCCTTCCCCGCTCAGCCCCGCCCCGCCGCCGGGGACACGCCCCCTTCCCCCGCTCAGCCCCGCCCTGGCGCCAGGACCACGCCCCCTCCCTCGCGCCGCCCCGCCCAGCCGCCGGGGACACGCCCCCTTCCCCTGCTCAGCCACGCCCCGCCGCCGGGGACACGCCCCCTTCCCCCGCTCAGCCCCGCCCCGCCGCCGGGGACACGCCCCCTTCCCCCGCTCAGCCCCGCCCCGCCGCCGGGGACACGCCCCCTCCCTCGCGCCGCCCCGCCCTGGCACCAGGACCACGCCCCCTCCCTCGCGCCGCCCCGCCCCGCCGCCAGGGCCCCGCCCCCTCCCGGCGCCAGGATCCCGCCCCCTCGCTCGCTCCGCCCCGCCCTCAGGACCCCGCCCCCTCCCTCTCTCCTCCCCGCCCAGCCGCCGGGGACACGCCCCCTTCCTCCGCCCCGCCCCGCCCTGGCACCAGGACCACGCCCCCTCCCCCGCCCAGCCGACAGGACCACGCCCCCTCCCTCGCTTCGCTGTCAGGGCCACGCCCCCTCCCTCGCTCAGCCCCGCCCCGCCCTCGGGACCCCGGCTCACCCCGCCGTCAGGACCCCGCCCCTTCCCCCGCTCAGCCCCGCCCCTGCGCCAGGACCACGCCCCCTGCCACGCCCCTGCCACGCCCCGCCATCAGGATCCCGCCCCCTTCCCCCGCTCAGCCCCGCCCTGGCGCCAGGACCACGCCCCCTCCCTCGCACCGCCCCGCCCAGCCGCCAGGGCCCCGCCCCCTCCCGGCGCCAGGACCACGCCCCCTCCCTCGCGCCGCCCCGTCCAGCCGCCGGGGACACGCCCCCTTCCCCCGCTCAGCCCCGCCCCGCCGCCGGGGACACGCCCCCTTCCCCGCACCGACCCGCCCAGCCGCCAGGACCACGCCCCCTCCCTCGCGCCGCCCCGCCCAGCCGCCAGGGCCCCGCCCCCTCCCGGCGCCAGGATCCCGCCCCCTCGCTCGCTCCGCCCCGCCCTCGGGACCCCGCCCCCTCCCTCTCTCCTCCCCGCCCAGCCGCCGGGGACACGCCCCCTTCCTCAGCTCCGCCCCGCCCTGGCACCAGGACCACGCCCCCTCCCCCGCCCAGCCGACAAGACCCCGCCCCCTCACCCGCTCCACCCCGCCCAGCCGTCAGGACCACGCCCTCTCTCTCGCTCCGCCCCGCCCCCTTCCTCGCTCCGCCCCGCCCCTTTCCTCGCTCCGCCCCGCCCGGCGCCAGGACCCCGCCCCCACCGCGCGGCTCCGCCTATCTCCGGGCTCCACCCCATAAAGAGGCCCCGCCCTGCTGCGAGGCTCCGCCCCCTTCCCCTCCCTCCCAGGCCCGACGGCTGATGTAGTCCCGGCCGTCCCAGGGCGCGGAGGGAGCGCGGGTGACGCGACTGGGCGGGAATCCCTCCGCCGTCGTCATGGCAACCAGAGGGGCGCGCTGTGCTGTGACGTCACGGCCGTGACGTCACGCCAGCACTTGAGGCGGTGGGAGCTCAGGGGACACCCCAGTGTCCTGGGATGGGTCCCCACGCCCTGCACTGGCCCCTGGCCCCAGGGACCCCCCGCCCAAGCTGGAGCCTCTCACAGGGGGCTGGGGGCTGGGCCAGGGTCCAGTGGCTGGGCCAGGGTCCGGTGGCTGGGCCAGGGTCCGGTGGCTGGGCCGGGGTCCGGTGGCTGGGCCAGGGTCCGGTGGCTGGGCCGGGGTCCGGTGGCTGGGCCAGGGTCCGGTGGCTGGGTCGGGGTCCGGTGGCTGGGCCGGGGTCCGGCGGCTGGGCCAGGGTCCGGCGGCTGGGCCAGGGTCCGGTGGCTGGGCCGGGGTCCGGTGGCTGGGCCAGGGTCCGGTGGCTGGGCCAGGGTCCGGCGGCTGGGCCAGGGTCCGGCGGCTGGGCCAGGGTCTGGTGGCTGGGCCGGGGTCCGGTGGCTGGGCCAGGGTCTGGTGGCTGGGCCGGGGTCCGGTGGCTGGGCCAGGGTCCGGTGGCTGTGCCGGGGTCCAGTGGCTGTGCCGGGGTCTGGCGGCTGGGCCGGGGTCCGGTGGCTGTGCCGGGGGCTCACTGCCATGTCATGGGCAGGGTACTGCCACGGGCAGGTAGAGAGGAGCCGCCTCCCAACACTCCAAGGCCCATGGGACAGGGCGTGGGGAGAGCAGGAGCTTCACCCCTTCCCACACCTTGCTGCGGCTCAGAACCCCCCCCCCCCCCCCAAAAAAAAGCCCCAACACAACACCCAAAAATCAAGGAAAAAGCCCCAAAGCAGAAACAGCAGCACCCTAACACAGCCCACTGCACCCCCACCTGCCCCCCAGCATCACCCGCTCCCCCCATCTCACTCCAGGCACTGACTGTTCTGTACCCACGGCCCGTGTCCCTCTCGCTCCTCGCCTGGGCACACGGGACCCCCCGAGGCAGCTCTGGGTCTGTCCCTGTCCCCCTCCGGGTGCGCACGGGACCCCAGGAGGCCGCCCTGGACCTGTCCCTGGCCCCCCACCCCGGGCGCACACGGGACCCCTGAGGCTGCCCTGGGTCTGTCCCCGTCCCCCCACCCCAGGCGCACACGGAACCCCCTGAGGCTGCCCTGGGTCTGTCCCTGTCCCCCCCTAGGGCGCACACAGAACCCCCCGAAGCAGCCCTGGATCTGTTCCTGTCCACCCCGCGGTGCCATAAGGCCACCCAGCCCCTCACGCCTCCCTCCCGGTGCCACACGGCCACCCAGCCCCTCGCCTCCCTCCCGGTGCCACACGTCCCCCAGCCCCTCACGCCTCCCTGCAGTGCCATAAGGCCACCCAGCCCCTCGCCTCCCCACAGTGCCACACGTCCCCCAGCCCCTCACACCTCCCTGTGGTGCTATAAGGCCACCCAGCCCCTCAGCGCGGTGCTGGAAGACACCAATAATTTATTGAAATAAATACAGGTAACAAACCAAACAGCCTCTGGGTGGGGAAACACTACACGTGCGGCGGGGACGAGTTCTCGACGCTCTTGGGGAAGGCAGGGCGAGGCGCCGGTCACTGGTTATTGTCCTTGGCCACAGGAGCCAAGGCTGGAGCAGCCAGAGCTGCGCAGGAGATGGGGATGGAGCTCCCACCTCAGCACGCACGGGGCTGGCTGGCGGAAGGAGTCCGGTTTGAGGAGGGTTTCTTTCTTCTGAAGACTGAGCCTGTGGCTGGGGGGCTGAGGGGCTGGGGGGCTGAGGGGCTGGGGGGCTGAGGGGCTGGGGGGCTGAGGGGATGGGGGGCTGAGGGGTTTGGGTTTCTTTTAATTTGTTTTTCACCAAAAAAATAAAATCAGGTTAAAGCCCGAGTGCGCGGCGGCGAGCTGCCTCTGGTGGGACGAGGCCCCAGCAACCCCAGCAAACCCAGGGCTGAGCAGGGAAAGCGAGCCCGGCTCTCTGGCTGGGGAGCTGCCGGTGTCCACGCTGGGACTGACTGGTCCCAGCCTCCCCTGAACCGGCATCCACCTGAGCCACGGGACCCGATGGGGACAGCAACGTGGACGCTTCGCAAACCTCCTTCCTCTGCCAGGGCCGCCCCGGCTACGCCTGTCCTCAGCTGCCACGGTTCTCCAGGGCACAGCCCTTCGCCGATGGCTCCGGGGACACTCTGGGAGCACAGAGGCCAGAGGACGGCAGTCAAGCAGGGAAATCCAGTCAACGATAACAAGGGGAGAGTCTGCAGCTCGGCCCGGCCCTTGGAACTCATGTTTCCACTACTCGAATGAGAGGCAGCGGCTTGGGGCCCGTCAGTCTCTTGCTGCAAGACAGAAGGGGCTTCGTTCAGCTGGGGGGGAGGGAGAAAGCTCAGCCAGAGGGTCCTGCCCGGCCCTGGGTGGTGCTGGTCCCCACCAAAGCTGCCCAGCAGATGCCCCTCTGCACCCCTGTACTCCCTAGAGGGAGTAACATGGCAATGAAGACCTCCCCAAACTGAAAACCATGAGGTCCACTGCCCCAAGAGCATCCCCAGCCTGGCGGCATCTCCAGCCCACAGCTCCCAGGGAACTGCTGAGCGGGCAGGCAGGCTGTCCCCATGGCATTGGGGTTGGAGGGGGGCAGGCAGGCTGTCCCAATGGCATCAGGTTTGGGGGGACACGGGGCTCCCCACGTACCTGCTCACGTACTCCGACTTGGAGCGCGCTCGGGCGCTGTGGCCACCCCGACTCACTTGCTTCTCGATCAAGTGCTCTATGCGGTCGTGCATCTCCAGGTTCTGCAGGAGACAGAGCCGGGTCAGGGAGGGGGAGCAGTGGGGAGCTGTGGGGAGCTGTGGGGAGCAGTAGGGAGTGATGGAGAGCAGTGGGGAGTGATGGGGAGCAGTGGGGAGCTGTGGGGAGCAGTGGGGAGTGATGGGGAGCTGTGGAGAGCAGCAGGGAGTGATGGGAAGCAGTGGGGAGCAGTGGGGAGCAGTGGGGAGCTGTGGGGAGCAGTGGGGAGCTGTGGGGAGCAGTGGGGAGTGATGGGGAGCAGTGAGTAGCTGTGGGGAGCAGCGGGGAGCTATAAGGAGCAGTGGGAAGCTTCGGGAAGCGATGGGGAGCTGTGGGGAGCTATGGGGAGCAGCAGGGAGCTGTGGGGAGCTCTGGGGAGCAGTGGGGAGCAGCGGAGAGTGATGGAGAGCAGTGGGGAGCAGTGGGGAGCGATGGAGAGCAGTGGGGAGTGATGGGGAGCAGTGGGGAGCAGTGGGGAGTGATGGGGAGCAGTGGGGAGTGATGGGGAGCAGTGGGGAGTGATGGGGAGCAGTGAGTAGCTGTGGGGAGCAGCAGGGAGCAGCGGGGAGCTATGAGGAGCAGTGGGAAGCTTCGGGGAGCGATGGGGAGCTGTGGGGAGCTATGGGGAGCAGTGGGGAGCTGCAAGGAGCAGTGGGGAGCTATGGGGAGCAGCAGGGAGCTGTGGGGAGTAGCAGGGAGCTCTGGGGAGCTCTGGGGAGCAGTGGGGAGCAGCGGAGAGTGATGGAGAGCAGTGGGGAGCAGTGGGGAGCGATGGGGAGCAGTGGGGAGTGATGGGGAGCAGTGGGGAGCAGTGGGGAGTGATGGGGAGCAGTGGGGAGTGATGGGGAGCAGTGAGTAGCTGTGGGGAGCAGCAGGGAGCAGCGGGGAGCTATGAGGAGCAGTGGGAAGCTTCGGGGAGCGATAGGGAGCTGTGGGGAGCTATGGGGAGCAGTGGGGAGCTGCGAGGAGCAGTGGGGAGCGATGGGGAGCAGCAGGGAGCTGTGGGGAGCTATGGGGAGCAGTGGGGAGCAGCGGAGAGTGATGGAGAGCAGTGGGGAGCAGTGGGGAGCGATGGGGAGCTGTGGGGAGCGATGGGGAGCTGTGGGTAGCGATGGGGAGCTGTGGGGAGCAGCGGAGAGTGATGGGGAGCAGTGGGTAGCTGTGGGGAGCAGTGGGGAGCTATGAGGAGCAATGGGGAGCTATGGGGAGCAGCGGGGAGCTATGGGGAGCAGCGGGAAGCTGCGGGGAGCGATGGGGAGCTGTGGGAAGCTGCGGGGAGCGATGGGGAGCTGTAGGGAGCTATGGGGAGCAGCGGGGAGCTGCGGGGAGCGATGGGGAGCAGTGGGAAGCTGCGGGGAGCGATGGGGAGCTGTGGGGAGCTATGGGGAGCAGTGGGGAGCTGCGGGGAGCAGTAGGGAGCTGTGGGGAGCAATGGGGAGCAGTGGGGAGCAGCGGGGAGCAGCAGGCAGACCGGCTGCTTGCCAAGGGACACCCTGGTGAAAATAAACCTCTTGTAACAGGGCAGCTTTTTGCTGCTGGAAATCGAGCCCCATGCAGGGACTCCTGGCCTAAGGATAGTCCGTAAGACGTACCTCAGCCTCCAAGTAAGCAACTTTCTCCTTGAGCTCCTGGATCATGGCATCTTTGGCCTGGATCACGGTTTTGGAGTTCTGGAGCTGCAAGAGAAAAGGTGATGGTGGCTGAAAATCCCCCTCATGTCCTGGGGGCTGGAGGCACCGTTTGGGAAGGGGGATAGCTCAGCCACCGTTTCCCACCCACAGCGTTACCCAAGGGCTGCAGCAAAACCCATCCAAAACACCCCCCCAAATTAACCCTGTCAGTGAAGCCCTGGGAGAAGGAGCTTCTGCTCACCCCATCTGCACTGCAATTCTTCCCCAGGCCGGGCTGGGGGCACAGCACTGGGGATTTTTGGCTCCTTTTTGGCTCCTTTTCAGACCTTCCCCTTGGGGCTGTCACCCCGGGCTGAGCCATACGGGATTTGTAGGGACTCAGCCTCACAAACCAGCGACTCCTCGTTCCCAGGCAGCTTCAGAGCTTTACTTCCCCCCCCTCCTTACTCTTTATTTTTTCTATTTTCTCTGTTTTAGGTGTCCCCCCCCCCTTCAGCCCTGCAGCCTCCAACCTGCTCGATCATCTGCCGCACTTTGCGCTGCTGGCTCTTCAGCATGTCATCGAGATGGTGGATCTTCTCCCGCAGCATGGCCACCTCCTTCTCCAGCTGGGCTGACCTGGGATGGGGGAAAAAAGAGAGGACAGGAGTTTGGGGAGCCATTGGGACAGGTTCCCAGCCAGGGAGCAGCCACCCAGTGATGCCCACAGTGGCGTTTGGCATCCTGGCCCCCTCCACTGAGGAGACAAAACCTCCTCGAGCAGGAGCCACCAAGACTGACAGCCACAGGCTGGCTGTGGGGACACAGGAACATCAGGAAGAGCCACAAACGAGGCCTTCCAGAAACGAGCCGCCGCCAATTAACCCCCTGGAGCGTAAGGATACCGGCTGGGCGGAAGGAATCCGAATTACGGGGGAGAATCGGCTGCTCTGGAGTTTCCCCAGGACCTGCCCCCCAGCTCCCACCCCCAGCGAAGCCGCTAAGAGGTCTGGGGGCAGCCCGAAAGCTCGGGATCTCCCCCTGTCTCTGGGAGCCAAGTGAAGGGGCAGGAGGTATTTGGGGCTTAGTCAGCTCCGGGGAGCTGGGTGCTGTTTTGCAAGGCGGGGAGGGCGCACGCCCTGCGCAGGAATGTGCAGTCCTGCCCCGGCGAGCTGACAGCCCGAGACCCAGCGGCGTGGGCTGGCGCTGGTGTTGGCAGCCGCGCCGCGGGCCAGGCCTCACCGGTCTTGTTCGGCGAGCTTGTCACCTTCGGCGCTTCTCAGCCTCGCCAGCTCCGCTTCGCCGGCTTTCATCTCCCGCAGCAGGTTCCCGTGCTCCTGCGGCACAGCCAGAGAGGCCCAGTCACCCCCATGCCTGCTCCTCCTGGGCCCCAGCTCACCGGCACCCCGGGGGAGCCCCAGCAGCGCCGGCGAGGCCTCCCCGCTTGGTCAGAGGGTGGTTTTCACCAGCGTTGGGCCGACACGTGAGAGAGGAGCAGACAGACAGGCAAGGACAGACAGACACAAGCGGCTGCAGCCGTGGATGGCACCCTGCTCCTGGTCACAGGCGAGGCACCAACCCAGCCCCTTCCCCTCTGCTGGAGGCCACCCCAGATCGCGTCCCGCTCCCTGTTTGCGGCTTTCACCGTATGGGCACCAGCCCACAGCTGGGAAAGCCAAAGCAGCTGGGCCAAGGGCTGTGTCAGTGCCCCTGGGAGAGGTTCTGGGCGGCTGGCGAGGCTCCGTGTGCCTTTCGGGGTACCCAGAGGGGTCTGTGCACGCCGACCAGATCTCCCAGACCGGAGCGACACGAGTGGGAATCGGCAGCGCCGTGTTCTCAGCCCTTCCCAGGAGTTGGCGTTGCCCAACACGTTTGGGTTGAGCCTCTCAAGTTGCCCTGTGGCCCAGGGGGCTGCGCCGAGCACTGCCAAACTCATCGCTCCCAGGCGTTCCCATCCCGCCTCCCGGCAAAGCGGGACCAGCTATTCCCACCAGCTCAATTCGGCGCCGGTACCTTCTCCATGCCAGCCAGGAGCCTCTGGAGCTCATCCACCCGCACCTCCTTCTCCGCCACGCTCTCCTCCGCTCTCCGCAGGGCCGAGCTCGCCTGCGCCGCTTCCTCCTGGTACTGGGAGACCGTCCTCTGCGAAGGAGACGGAGACGCCTTCACCCCCGGCCCTCGCGCTGCCGGTGCCCTTGTGCCGAAGCCGCGCCAGCGCTGGGAGCCTCGGCGGGCAGGTGCTGCTGAGGGCGGTCGGGCGTCTCGGCAAGCAGCCCGGCGAGCTTCAGAGGGAAAGAGCTGCTCCACAAAGCTCCCCCCGGCTTCAAAGCACTTCAAAGCAGCGAGCGCTGAGATGCCGCCGCAGTGACGGCTCCTCAGACGCGCCCGCACACGGCCCCGCGCTGCCTGGGGAGCCCCCTCAGAACCATCCCCCCTGCCTCCACCAGCCGAGGGGACCAGGGTGTCCCCTGGGTCCCCGCAGCGCGGCACACCGAGGGCTGGGCAGCGCCGGCAGGTCCAGCAACTGCTGAGACACTGATGCCACCCCCGGGCTCAGAACCCCGCGGTGAACATGGACCCCAAAACACCCCCGGGTCACGGGGTGCAAGGACAGACGTCCTCGGGGCACGTGCCACTGCCTGTGGCTGCGGACAGCCGTCCTGTGCCGGAGGAAGCGGTCGCTGCTCAAACCCACTTCCCCAGCGGATGCTGTTCCCCATCCCACTGCAGGGAACCCCCCAGGCTATCTGGGACCAGTTTGGTCTGTGGGACAGGATGTGATCCGGGATGTCACCGCTGCCACCGGTGCTCTGAGCTGCAGGGTGACGTGGACAGGCCCAGCCCATCCGGGACATGAACAGTCACTGGAAAACAAAGCCAAGGGGACTGTGGAGCCCCAGGGAGGAGGGAGCGAAGGCGGCAGCTTTGGTGGCACCGCTCGGTGGGCAGAAGCTGAGGACACCCTGGCTCTTTCACCTCAGCCCTCGGCAAACAGCCCTGTGGATGGAGAGGCCAGGCTCCGAGGGACACCGGGCTCCGAGGGACACCACACCGGCCAGCGTGGCTGCAGCACGACTGGGAAACACAGGCCCAGTCCCTGCCCCCCACCAAACACCCCTCGCGCCTGGCTGTGGTGGGAGAGGCCCTGGCCTGACGTGGCAGTGCCGAAATTCAAGGGTGAGAAGGCACCTCCAAGCTTTGCTTTTCCAACTGATGGCGCCTTTCGGCCTCCTGCAGCTGGGTGAACAGCCTCCTGGCCGTCTGTCGCATCTTCTCCACGTCTTCCCCGGAGCAGCCGTCCTCCTCCTCCTGCAGAGAGGGGGACAGGACAGGGTGAGCATTGGGGAGGCACCAAAGGAGCCCTCCGCCGCAGCGTGGGCAGCACAGAGCCCGGTAACATCCCTGCCGAAAGGCGCTCCCTGTCCTCACCTCCCACGCTCCAGCAGCAGCTTCCAGCCCTCCAGATAACGCACACGGTATCCTCGCGCTGCCTTCCCGGCCCTGCTCGCAGGGCGCCATCCCCATCCGCGCCTGGGCAACCTGAAACCCCACAACATGACCTAGGCCCACAGCACCCCTTATCCCCCCTGCAGCACTCCTCACCCCAGCAGAGCTCGCAGAGCCCACCACAAGCTTCTACTGCTCCTGACCATGGTTAAAGGACCAGAGCTCGTGGCACGAGCACTGGGGTGTTCGCCGAGCGCCTTTGGCGGTACCGGCTGTGGGGAAGGTCCCAAACTCAACCCGGTGTTTCGTTCCGTAGCACTGAACCCCCCTTCCCCCCCTGCCCCCAGCTCCATACCTGCTCCTCCCAGGAATTAGCCCGCGGCCTCTCGGGATGCAGCCAGCTCCCGTTCTGCTTCTCCAGAGTGATCTGCAGGAAGAGCCAAGGACAGACGGACAGGGATGTACGGCCGGACGGACAGTGATGTAAGGATGGGCAGACAGGGATGTAGGGACTGACAGACAAGGATGTAAGGACGGGCAGACAGGGATGTAAGGACAGACGGACAGGGATGTAAGGACGGCCTGGCCCAGCTGTGAGCGAGCGCGGGTGCATGCAGGCAGCCAGCTCTGGGGCACCGCAGCCGCTCCAGACCGAGGGGGGGTTGGTTTTTCCTCCACAAACACACACGTGACAGCACGCTCAAGCACCCAGACACGCTCTGCTCACTGCATCCCGTTACGTGTCCTGAGCTCGGCCTGCAAACCGCGCCGGCCTCGGCCTTTACGGCCCCTTCTACCCCTGTCTGGCCCGAAGCCGCCGTGTGCCGCCCGAGCGCTGCTCCCGTTACCTGTGTGTGCTGCTTATCTCCTTGTCTGCTCTCAAGTTTACTACTTAAGTCCTCCCGCAGCTTCTTCAAAGAGCTTCTAGCCTGGCAAAGGCAACTCAGTTTAGCTCGGCCTGCACGGGCAGCGCGGCTCAGCCCAGCAGAGACCCGACGCCGGCGCTGCGGCTGCTCCGACGCCCAGCGCCAGGACACGACCGACGGCTCCTCTGCCAGCCTGACCCCCTGGTTTGGCCACAGCCCTGCCCATGAGCATCACCCCATCTCAGGGAGGTACGGCCCTTGAGGCCGCCGTCCCGCACCGGCGCAGGAAGGGGAAAGGAATCCATCAGAAAATCTTAAAGGGAAACAAAACCCCAACGGTCTGGAGGTTTTCCAGGGCTCAGTCCTCGAGTCCCCCTCAGAGGTGCCCAGAAGCCCCTCGAGAAGCCCCTCACTGCTCCCCAGCGCCCTTGGACGCGGACAAACACAGTCCTGACTTGCAGCTACCGCGACCAGTCAGAGCTGGGGGATGATTTACTGGCTTCCGCAGCCAGTGCTGCCCCACACTGCTCAGAGAAAAGCTTCTTGGAGCATTAGCAGTGCAGCTCCAGCCCTACCCCAGGGTTTTGGGTGCCCAAGGCAGCCGGGGCAGCAGCAGGGCTCTGGGATGAGGTGTGAGCACTAGGACATGTGGCTTTCAGGGCCCTTAGCCCAGGGCCAGCAATCCATCACTGGGATCCAGCTGGATCAATACATCCCTGGGATAGGGAGGGGGTTTAACACCCCGACCCAGTGCAGGGCACTTCTCTTGGACTGGGACAGACTGGTGCCAGCACCGTGAGTTACTGGTTTAAGTAACTCCCTGGTTTCCAGGCACAGGATTAACCGTGCAGCGCGGTGACACGGCTTGGGCTGTTCTGACAGGGCTGCGCAGGGACAGACCCTGCCTGCAGCCCCCTCAGCTGCTGCCAGGCCCTCTGACACCCTGGCTTTTTTGGGGGGGGATTAAACACACCTTTTGGCAGAGGAGCCAGGTGGATGATGTAAGAGACCTGGGGGGATCTACCAGATCTGCCCTTCGCTGCTCCGCGGCCCGGCACCCCCCCTGCACACCCCTCCATGACAGCCACCCCAAATTTCAACCTGTTGGGTACTTTTCTGCTTGTTCTCCTTTGTTTTTCCTTTGTTTTGTTGAGTTTTTGGTGCTTTTAAGGCCAGGTAGCCCAGCACACAACATACACCCAACCCCTCCCTCACCGGCCAAGCGGCTCTCCTGAAATCCCCCCCCCCCAGGAGCACAGGGAAGGGTTAATCCTGCCAGAACTTCACCATCCAGCTTCCTCTGGGAGATGAGACATTCCAAAGAAACTGCCTTTTAACAAGAGGCTCCGGTGGTGCCGCACCCAGCAGGCAGGGGACAGCCTTGGGGGAAAGGCACCGCGCAATTCTCTTCAAATTCAGCCCATAGAGCAGAGCAATTAGTCAGGCTGAATTAATTTATGGCGCTTGATTAGACTGCTGCCCTGTACGGGCAAGTCAACAAACTGGAGAGTTCGGCTCCGCTGCCAGTTTGACGGAGCGGTTGGGGCTCAGCCGGGGCTCGGGTGCCACAGCCGGCGTGGGCATCGCCGCCTGGGGATGCCCTGGGGGGAAGCAGAGCACCCCAGCCCTTGTTGAAAGCCCCCCAACCCTTGCTGTAAGCCCCCAAGCCCTCACCACAAGCCCCCCAACCCTTGCTGTAAGCCCCCCGACCCGTGCCACGAGCCCCCAGACCCGCGCCGCGAGCCAGAGCCCCTCGTTAATACCTCCTGGATGTAACGAACTTCGCTCTTCAGCTGGCTGACAGGCTCCTCGTGGTTCACACCACCCTCGGCTCGTGCCTTGAGGTAAACCTGCCCGGGAGAGGCGGCAGCCACCGGTCAGACCATCCCCAGCTCCGTATGGACCAGCACACCGAATCCCGCCATTCCCAAGCCGCAGTGCCTGTAAGCTTCCCCTTCCTTGGCTGCTTCTTCAAAGCTGCTTTTCCCCCCGTGTGACCCCATCCCCACAGCCCCACCCTGGGGTTCTGGCTGCACCGGGGAACCCACTGTGCCGGCATCAAGCCCCCTGCCCACACTAGCCAGAGCTTCAGCCAAAACCCTTCGTAGCCCGATGAACGCAGGCGGCTCTGCCGCGCAGGGACTGTACCTTGATGATCTCCTCGTCGCCGTCGTTGGACTTGATGCGCTCAGAGGCCAGGGAGTGGCCGTTGCTGGATCTGTTGGCCACCATGGCGAAGGCTTTTCCCACCGGCTGCGGGTGACAGCGGGGTGCTCAGACCAGCTCTGGCCGTTGAGCCCCGCGCCGCTCTCGCCGAGGGAGGCAGCGCCAAGCACGGCCTCAGGAGCCACCACCGGAGCGTTTAACGAACCAGGAGGGGGGATTTTGGAGTCCAGGACACACAAAGGGATGGATACTCCCCGAAATGGCCTCACGCACCCGCCTGGTCCCTGGCAAACCGGGCGGTGGGGACACTCACCTTCTGCTTCGCCTGCTCGCGCATGTCGCCCGGGAGGTCATTCGGCAGCGTCAGCCGCAGCACCGTCACGCTCTCCTGGAACAAGAGCTGGGTTTAGTTCCACAGCTCCCGCGATGTCATTTTACACCCAGCTCTGGCAGGAGCCAAGAGCCAGGCTGGCACCGCGGCAGGCAGGGTGAGGAGCTGCCATCTCCCGCCTTGGGTTTGGCTGTGGGGTAACGCCGGGGTCGGGGTAACAGCGAGTGCACGACGGCTCTGGTTATCGAACCCATTGGGGCTCGGAGGAGCCAGGGCTGAGGTAATGGAGCAGGGATCACCAGGCTCATCGCCGCGCGTGCCAGCCGGGCGCCGCGGCATCGCCCGTCACGGCAGGGCCGACGCGTGGAGCTGGGTACAGCGCCGGAGAAGGGTGAGAGCAGATGCTGCCAGCTGGTGCACCGGGACCTCGCCAGATTCACCCTCTCCCAGCCCCGCACCCCCATGGCTCTGCTGCACCCCAGCCAAGCCAAGCCATCCTGGCAGCACCCAAGGAGACCGGCGGCACGGCTCAGCTCCTCACTGTCCTACCGGTGCCGCCCGCTGAGGAGGCGTTCCAGCCACGTCCAGCACCATGCCAAGCATTCGGGAGGTGCCCAGAGCCTGTCAACACCCCTCAAGCAGCACCCGGACACCCCAAACGCCCCGTGACATCGCCCACAGCTCGGTGCCGGCACTGCGCACCCACAGCACAGCACAACCCCCCCATCCTGTCTTATCCCATCCCAGACAGACCTCGCTGGCACCCAGACAGCTCATGGACCTTCCTAAACACGGCACCGCGGTGGGAGCTCCTCGGCACGCCACGGCCACGGCAGCAGGACTCAGGCGGCAGCGCCGTGGAGCCGGGGTAGGTGCCCGCGCAGTGCCGGGCGCCCGCCCCATGCCACACCTCAGCCACGTCAGCCTCCTGCGCTCCAGGGCCGACGTCAAGGTGTTCCTGCCTCCCGCTTCCCGGCGCTCTCCTGCCCTCCAAGTCTCGACAAGCCGACTGTTTGTTTCCAAAATCTCTGTGTACGCGGCTCACACAACGCCCAGCTCAGCGAGGGGCCCCCTGCGGGTCCCCTGAGCTCCCCCCAAACCTTCCCCAGGGCTCTGGGCACTCTCTGGTCGCCCATCGCTCACCCAGGTGCCCATCGGCAGCTTTAACTCCAGGGAATGTTTCCATGAGCTTAAAAGCTCACGGTTCTGGGAAGAGGCGAGGAGCACCGCGAGCGTTACGGCTGGGAGGACGGCTCATGGCAGCGCCATGACACCCCAGATGTCACCCATCACCTTCCTGCCACCCGAAGCCAAGGGGATGCAGGGATACGGCCGGGGGTTGGAGCAGGAAGCGGCCGGTGGCACCCGGGGCCCTTTGTGCACCCTGGCTCCTGGCTTTGTTTACCAGCGCCGGCATCGCGCATCCGCCGTCCCCATCCCGTCAGGCTGGGGCACTGCCAAGGAAGTGGCTCACCCAGGGAGGATTGGCTGCAATAGGAAACAAGCACCAGCCCATCTCCATCCCCACAGCCAAAACTACCCGCAGCCGGCACACGGGCAAGTCCTGCCCCAGCAAACCCCCTTCCCTCCCCCCCCAAAAACCCACTCCTGGGGATCACCCTGCCGAGCCAATGCAAACCAGCTGCAGCAGGAAGCCAAGAGCGGCTGCTGCCTCCCAACCGGCACAGGCACTGCCAAACCTGGGTCAAACAACCAGGAAAACACCCATGCAAATGCTGGTGGGGGGAGACTCCGCCGCCGCCGTCCGGCTCCGCGCCGGGAGGCACCGAGGGACGGGGAGGCACGGAGGGATGGGGAGGCACGGGACACACAGCTGAGCGGGGAAAACCAGAGCTTTTGGTGTGGCAAACGGTGCCAAGGAGGCCGAGGCTGGGGCAGGAGGCAGGGGCAGGAGGCCAAAGGCCCAGCTGGGCTCAGGCAGACCCCTCAGCCTGTCCGAGCTGTGCCAGGTCGGGGCCGGGGGCGCTCAGCCCGGCTCTCGCCTTGTGCTGCTCCCCGGTGACGCTCCTGTACGGCTGTTTTGGGCTTTGCCATCACCATCCCGCAGCCAAAGCTTCACCAGCCCCTCACCACCGCGGTTTCTGGGAGCACCGGCTCCTCCGACACAAAGCTGGGGTAACCCAGAGCGACACCGCAGCCGGTACACACCATCCTACCCCTTCATGGTGCTGAATTTGGCTGGGGCAGGAATACCAGGGCCCTGGGGACTCCCCCACCCCACTCCTGTACCTCTCAGCCAGCGTCACACCGGCGCATCACCACCCTGGGGAACGGAGCGCCGGCGGAGAAGCTTGGCCAGGGCGGGAAGGCCGCGCTCCTGGGCAGCTCCCTTCCAGGCAGCATTCCCAAAATCATTCCCAAAATCCCAGCCTTTGGGTCCAGCCACCAGCAAGAAACCAGGTCCCCCAGGAACGAGGGCGCGCGGTACAGCCAGGCTGACTCCGTCCGGGCTCTCCGCGACACCGAAGCCAATTAAACACCTTCGGGTCTCTTTTTCATCATCCCACCCCAAAAACCTCCCCCCTCAGCTGAAGGCACCGACCCAGCTCCCAAGGAAGAGCCAACCACACCAATCCCAACCACATCCCAAGGCGGAGGGGAGGCGGCACCGTCCGAGGAGCCGCAGCCGGCGATCCCCGACGCCGGTGTTTTGCAACTAAGGGGGAAGGCGGCTCTGTCTGTCTGTCCGTCCGTCCGTCCGTCCCGACTGTTAAACAAGAACAGGCCTGACCTGACCCAGGGGGTATCACCAGGGATCAGCAGCAAACAGCCGGGGTGTTTGGCACCGCCGAGGTGCTTATCACCCTAATAACTCATTAGCCAAACGAGCCCGGCGCGGCAATCGCTCCTTATAAGGCTGGGAAGGCTGCGGGGAATTAGGGCTCCACTCTGGAGACTCAGAGCTGAGTCACCCCGGAGAAGCTCAGGCCGGGCAGCCGGTGGCGGCACCCCAGCGCCCGGCGTGGTTCTTCCGGCACCTTCCAGGGATCCCACCAGTTGCCGGAACTCAAGCCAAGAGGGAAGAGCAGCGGCTTTACCACCGTCGTGGGGGAATTGGGGCGCCGTGCCGGCTGCTGTGCCGGATTTGGGGTGCTGCCAGCCCCACCCAAGGCCTGTCCTGGTGGGGATGAGGAGAACCCAGTGATGGGGAAAGGGGAAGGCGATGGTCCTTCCGGAGCTGAGAGCCAGAACCGGCCACCGGCTGCTCCCAGCGCCACGACGTGGCGCTGGGAGCAGCCGGTGGCCGGTTCTGGCTCTCAGCTCCGCTCGAGGGGTGTGTGACCCCCCCCCCCCAAACACTGCGCTGCTCCGGGACAGCCCCCCAGGACTCCCCCAGCCCCTCTATAAGCACTACAGGGGATGGTGAGACCCCCAAGGCGCACCCCAGGGTGTCCCTTGGTGCTTTCCACCTCCCTCGCCCGCCCCCTCGGGGCTCCCCCAGCACCCACCGCAGGGACAGGGGCGGTGGGGAGACCCCCAAGTCCCCCCAAAGACTAGAGCCCCCGCAGACCCCCCTCCAACCCTCCCACGGCTGCCAGCCCCGGGGCCCCAGGCTAAGGAAGCCGCAGCCCCCCCCCCCACCTCTCCGCACCCTCGACGCGTCCCGGGGGATGCGTGTCTCCCCCTCCCCGTCCCTCCCGCCCCTCCCCGCCCCCTGGGATCCCCCCCCCCGGCACCAGCAGCCGCCGCCCGGCAGCGCCCGGAGCGGGAAAGGGGCGGTCCCACGAACCGGGGGGGGTGTCCCAGGGGGGTCCCCAAGGAGTCCCGGGGGGAAGGGGTATCCCAGGGAGCCCCGCGTCTTACCGGGCTCTCGCCGTGGGGCCGCACGTCCAGCACCGCGCACCAGCCCCGCAGCCCGTTCATGGCCCCGCCGCCCGCCAGCGCCTCCGCGCGCCCCGCCGCGCCCCGCGCCACCGCGCCCCTCGGGGGACACGCCCCGTTCGGGGACACGCCCCGTTCGGGGACACGCCCCGTTCGGGGACACGCCCCCTTTTCCCATCGGGGACACGCCCCTGGGCACGCCCACGGGAGCCCGGCGTCTGGCCAGCGCGAGCTGCGGAGGAGCCGGGATGGAGCCGGGATGGAGCTGGGATGGAGCTGGGATGGAGCTGGGATGGAGCTGGGATGGAGCTGGAGATGGAGCCGGGATGGAGCCGGGATGGAGCTGGGATGGAGCCGGGATGGAGCCGGGATGGAGCCGGGATGGAGCTGGGATGGAGCCGGGATGGAGCCGGGATGGAGCTGGGATGGAGCTGGGATGGAGCCGGGATGGAGCCGGAGATGGAGCCAGGATAGAGCTGAGATGGAGCCGGAGATGGAGCCAGAGATGGAGCTGGGATAGAACCGGGATGGAGCTGGGATGGAGCCGGGATAGAGCTGGGATAGAGCCGGGATGGAGCCGGAGATGGAGCCGGGATAGAGCTGGGATGGAGCTGGGATACAGCCGGGGTAGAGCTGGGATGGAGCCGGGATAGAGCTGGGATGGAGCCAGAGCTGGAGCCAGGATGGAGCTGGGATAGAGCCGGGATGGAGCCGGGATGGAGCTGGGATGGAGCTGGGATACAGCTGGGGTAGAGCCAGGATGGAGCCGGGGTAGAGCCGTGCCTAAATAGGGATGACGCTGGGATGGAGCCGGAGATGGAGCTGGGAAAGAGCCGGGATAGAGCCGGGATAGAGCCATGCCTAAATAGGGATGACGCTGCGATGGAGCCAGACATGGAGCTGGGATGGAGCCAGGATAGAGCCATGATGGAGCTGGGAAAGAGCTGGGGTAGAGCTGGGATGGAGCCGGAGATGGAGCTGGGGTAGAGCCGTGCCTAAATAGGGATGGAGCTGGGATGGAGCTGAGCTAGAGCCAGGATGGAGCCAGGAATAGAGATGGGATAGAGCCAGGATGGTGCTGGGATAGAGCTGTGCCTAAATAGGGATGGAGCTGGGATAGAGCTACGCCAAACTGTGTCAGGACCTTCCCGGCAGCACCGGGCGCTGGGTCCCTGTGCCGAATCCCCCTGCAGTGCCCCAGCCTGTGCCGGGGCCGCTCCCCTGATGCTGGGGGATGTTTGGCCGCACGCAGGGCCCCGGCCCAGCCCGGCACGGGGTCACTTGGCTGCACACCAGGGTCAGTGGGTGCCGCGGCCCCTCAGCCCTGCGCCTCACCAGGCAGCCTGGGTGTGCCGGTTGCCTCCGCCCGGCCCAGCGCTAATTGCCACATACCAGTGTGATGAGCTCAGCCGGCCTCAGGTTCACCACAGGCCCGGCCTCGCTCCAGCCCCGTGCGGTCACTGGGGCCGAGCTGGGGCCACGCTGCAGCCGCAGGGTGGGGACACCCCATCCCCGGGGGATGTGGGGCAGCGGGATTTGCAGCTGGCCGGAGGCCTCCCTCCCTCTGGGCTGGTTCTGGTGCCAAAGCTGTGGACCAGCAAACTGCAGTCACCCTTGGCCATGGGAGCCAGCGCCTCCTGCTCGGCCCCCGAGCCCTCCCTCAACTACTGCAGCGCCCACAGGGGGAAACTGAGGCACAACAGAGTCCCTGCCGCCCTTCCAGGCCGAGCAGCCACAGGGGAAACCGAGACACAGGGTGGGACGGTGGTTGACCTTGGCTCCCACACGCGTGTCCGGGAGGAGCTGAGGGCAGAACCGGTTGTGCCGGCCCGGATTAGCCGCAGCGGGGATGCCGTGGGTGTGGGGCTAAGTGCCGGGCACACCGAGCCTGGCACAGCCCTGGGCGGTGGCCACGCAGGGACGCGGCCAGCACTGACGGGAGAGGGGACAGGGGTATCCCTGGTGCCGTCACCGCGTCCAGCCCCGCTGGCCCCGGCCCAGTTACACATCACTGGGGTGCGAGAGGGGAAACTGAGGCAGCAGGGATGGGGCTGGCCGGGTCCCTGGGGATGGAGCCAGCTTGGCCTCGCTCGAGGCTGTGGAGGGGAACTGCGGTAACCACCTGCCAATCAAGGCAACGGCGCTAATTAGCAGTTGGCAGGGCTCCCATCCTTGTTAATTAGCGATAACGAGGATTTATCTCCAGGCCAGATCCAGCGGAGCAGGGAAGGAGCCGTGTTCTGGAGCCGGCCAGGAGCTTGGTGTCACACGGGCCAATGTGCCGGTGCCGTGATGGGAAGGACGAGGAGCCACGGGCGTTAAAATGCTCCATTTTATTTAAATTAGGGGGGGGGAGCTGCATATAAAAATAAACTGGGGGGGGCTGGAGCCGTGGTGCCCCCAGCCCCCGGCCCTGTTCTCCCCACGGGACCCCAAGCCCCTGGGACTGGGGCTCATCCCTGGGGCCGCAGTGTCCCAGCTGAACCCCCCCGACTCACGCAGGGGGCCGGTGGCTGTGGGTTGCAGCCCCCTCCCTGGTGCCAACACACCCTGAGACCTGTAGGAAGACAGAGAGGCGACACCTTCCCCGTCCCACCGCGAGCAGCACCGGGAGGAGAGGACGGGGGTTGTTTGTGCAGCGGCCGGTGCCTCAGCCGGCTCCGGAACGCGGCGCCGCGCCGGCGTCAGCAGGAGCTGGTCTGGAGGTTGGCCTCGTTGAGCAGCGAGGCGATGGAGGACGGGCCGTAGGCGCTGTCGAACTCCTCATCTGAGCTGAGCTGCTCATCCTGCAGGGAGGACTCTGCGGCCGAGCGGGCGGCCTTGCGCCTGGGTAGGGGGGAGGAGGGGGTCAGTCCTCAGGGCCGGGTCCCTCCCCTTCCACTCCCCCTCGCCCGTAACCCGCTGTGCTGTACCAGGCTTCCTTCTCCAGCGCCTTGATGCGGTTCTGGAGCTGCTCGTTGAGCTCGTGCTGCTCCTCCAGCTCCCGCTGCGCCTTCTTGCGGGCCCCTTCCAGCCGCTCGATCTCCTCCTCCGCCTCGTCCACCTGTCTCTTCAGGGCCTTCACCCGCAGGCTCAGCTGCCAGCACACCAGGCGGTTGCCATGGGGCAAGAGCAGCACCCCAGGGTGCTGTGCAGGGGGGACCCGGTGCCCGCTGGGGTCTCTGGGGAGCTCTCACCCCCCACCCACCTGGTCCTTCTGGTCGCTGACGTGCTGCCGCTCGTCGTCGATCTGGATGGTCAGCTCCTTCACCTTCCTCTCCAGCTTGCGGTTGGAGGACTGCAGGACGTTCTTCTCCCTGCAGCCAGCCCAGGGGTCAAACAGGGCCCCCTCAAGGTGTGGGGGGGGTCGTTGGGGAGTGAGGGGAATCGCCTTGTACCTCTCCTCAGCCTGCAGCTTGTCCTGCAGCTCCTCCACACGCGCCTCCAGCTGCGAGACGTTGGTGCTGGGCTTCTGCAGCCCCTCCGAGCTGGCCAGGCGGCTCTTCAGCTCCTTGTTCTGCGAGGGGGAGATGGACACAAAATAACCCCCCTGTCCCACCCCCAACACCCCTCAGCAGGGCTCCAAATGGGGTGCAGGGTGGGGGGAAGGCTCCAAGCCCGGCTTATGTAAACTCAGGCGGTGAGTCAGGGCCCCAAAGCCTTTCCCAAGGAGGAGACTAACGAGCTGGGTTATATAACGGCAATTAGCTGTGCTGACACCGGGCTGCACCGGGGTGAGGGCCCACACTGGCTCCACGCTGCCCCTCAGCCCCCCACTTTCTGCTCTTGGTATTGGCCAAACTCCTCCCCAAAAATGCCCTGAGAAGCCCAGCACCATCACCCCAGCTTCGTTAGCCACGCAGCGGTAACGATGGCGGCCGGCGGGCCGTGCCTTGCGGCACCAGCCCGGTGTTGTTCTTGGCAGCAGCGGTTGGGCGGCGGGAACAAGAACAGCTCGAGGAGCTCAGTTCCTGGCCCCAGCTTGCTAGGAGCCAGCTCGGGGTTAGGTAACCACGGGGTTGGAGCACAAGCCTGGGCAGGCCAAGGGGGGATCCCGCAGGAACGGCGCCCCAGGGAGATGCTAAGGGTGCTCCAAGCCCCGGCTGGGGCACAGGGAGCTGGGCTGGGCCGGAGCAGGGAGGAAGGGGAAGAAGAGGAGGAAGGGTCTGAGAGCTGGCAGCACTCAGGGGGACCACGGTACTGCTGCTGAGATGCTTCTCCCGGCCCTCCTCGCGGCACACGGCCCCTCCGCGGCGCAGCCGTACCTGCCTCTCCAGAGAGACCTTGTCACACTCCAGGTCCTGCCGGCTGGAGCGTTCCTGCAGCAGCTCTGCCCGCAGCTGGTCAATCTGGGGACAAGGACACAGCACCCCTGGTTCCACCGCGGCCGCTCGGACAGAGATCGGGGCCCCACAACACGCACCCGGCGTCGCAGAGCACAGGCAAGCTCGTTGCACCCAACAGCCACGCGGTGGCTGTCCCATGGCATGTGGCCGGTATTGGCGACACCAAAACCCCTCAGCAAGAGGATTTTGGATCCTTCTTGAATTAGTTGCTGCTGTTCTGGCCCCAGCACAGGCGCTACAATTTCCCACTGGGGGGTTTGAACTGGTTGGACTGGGATTTGGGGACCCGGCTCTGCCTGGCACCGTGGGACACGGCTGTGAGGCCACACCAGGAGCAGGAATGGGATTGATCCACCGACAGAGGCGGAACGCACCGCATTCAATATGCCCGATGCCGGAGTCGCTACCGCAAACCCGCCAGGTCCCGGTGGGGCCAGATGGAGCCAGGAGGAGCTGCCAACCCCAGCAAAACCCAGAGCAGCGGGATCCCGGGAGGCTCCGACACCGGCTCCAGCTTTGCAGGTGATTCGTGGGGAGGGGAAGAGGATGAACAAGCAGCCAGACTTCTCCCCAGCCTCCTGCACCCCCCCATTCTCTATCTCCCCCCACCTCAGAAGGCTTCTCCTTTCTCTACAGCACGCCGAGCTCGTTTAATTTCCCCATAATTAATTTGTGGGTCGGGGCTGCTGGCTTGGCCCAGGGGGGGTTGATCTCTGGTGACTGCGGTGCCCCGAGGAGCTGAGATCTACCCTACCTGGTCCCTGCTCCGGTTGACCCTCTCGGTCAGCAGCTCCACGGTGCTCCGCTCCTCATCCAGCTCCACCTCCAGGCGCTTGGACTTCTCCTGCAAGGAGATAGGACCAGAAGGGTCTGGAAAGCCCCAGGGCCCCTGCGAGTGGGGGGCAGAGGAGGGCTGGGGACAAATAACCCGCAGAGCGACAGCGGCAGCGAGCTGCCCAGAGCAGACAGCAGGCCAGCAATTAATAAACACTAATATCAGAGACAGCAAATCCCCCCTCCCGGGACTGGGGAGCTCCGGAGCTGCACCGTGGGTGTGGGATGGAGCGTGGCTGGGCCAGCTCTGCCCCTTGCTGCCAGCACACAGCACTGCAGGGATGGGGCGCAGGGTTTCGGGGCGCAGCGCCAGCTCCCCCACCTCCAGCGCCTTGGCATGCCGCGAGCGGTCGTCCTGGGAGCGCTTCTTGGTCTCTATCTCCTGCTCGAGGCCGTGCAGGCGCTGGAGCAGCACGTCCTTGTCCAGCAGCGCGCTCTCCCGCTCGGCCTGGCTGTCCTGCAGCGCCTGCTTCAGCCGGGAGACCTGGAGCCCAGGGGAGACACAGCCCCACGTGAGACGCGGCCCCACCTAGGGACACGGGGCCGGGGTGGGGGATACATGATGGGGGGTCCCACGATCCCGTACCTCGTCCTGCAGCCGCCCCATGCTGAACTGCATCTTCTCCACCTCGGCGCCCCGATCCTTGGCCTGTTTCTGGGAGTCTGTGAGCTCCTTGCGTGACTTCTCCCTGAAGTCCTCGAGCTGCTCCCTGAGCGCCGCCAGCGAGCTCTGCGACTCCGCTGACATCTGCTCCAGCTGTGGCAGAGCACGGACGCTCAGGAGCTGGGGACGAGCCCACACACCCCGTCCTCCTCCTGGGACTTGAGGTGGGGGCAGGACCCCCCTGGGCGTGGGGCTGGGGGAGATGTCTCTGCCCCAGGGGCTCAGGAACATGAGCGCTGCCGGAGCAGCCCAGGGGCTACTGGGCTCCAGGTGGGGAAGGGGAGGGGATAACCCATCCCTAGGGTACAGAGGGGTTTCAGGGAGGCTCTGGGGACACCAGAGCCGTGCCTGATGTCCCAGCTCCCATCCCACGGTACGGAGATGGGGTGTTGTGCCATGCGATGCCCCACGGGATGAGACGGGATGGGATGGGGATGGGACAGGGATGAGGGGGGGTATGGGGGGTCCTGGGGGTTTGTAGGCATCATGTGCCCCAACCTCTTTGTTCAGCTTGTCGGTGGTGCGGTCGAGCAGGCGCTTCTGCTCCTCCAGCTCGCTCTTGGCTCTCTTGAGCTGCTCCTTCTGCCGCTGCTCGTCCTGGTAGGACACGCTCAGCTCCTGGTGCTCCTGCGTGAGCCGGGCCAGGCTCCGCTGCGCCTCCTCCAGCCGCGTCTCCAGCGACCGCTTGGCCATCAGCAGCTCCTGCTCCCGCTCCACGGCTTCTCCCAACGACTCCTCCGTCTGCCTGCGCTCTGCCTGCGAGGAGGGGGCTATTCAGAGCCCCTTCCCCCGGCCATGGGGCAGCTCAGGGGCAGCCACATGCCCCAGTTACCTCCAGTTTGGTGACCTTCTCCTTGAGCCGCGCCTGGGAACCCTCCCAGTTCTCGCCCAAGCGCTCATACTCCTTCAGCTGCGTCTCAGTGCCCAGGACCTTCCTCCTCAGGTCGTCATTCTGCTCCTGCAGCTCCTGAAGGCTGGACTCCAGAGTCTTCCTCGTCTGCTCCCAAGCCTCCCGTGCGCTCTCCAGGGCAGCCTTCGCCTGCAAGGCAGCCGCGCGGAGCTGGGACCAGCCGCTGAGCTTTTGCTGGGGGTCTCAGGGAAGGCGGGAGGCTCAGCCCCACGTCCCTGGGGATGGCTGGGCAGGGGGAGCAAAGCCCTTCACCCCATCCCCGCGCTCACCTCGGTGGCCTCGTCCCGCTCCTCCTGGAGCCGGCGCAGGTCCCGGCGGTGCCGCTCCAGCTCCCCGTCGCGGCTGGACGCCTCCTCCTGCATGGTGCCCTTCAGCGCCGCCAGCTCCCGCTCCCGCTGCCGCAGCTGCTCCTCCTGCGCCCGCTTCTCCCCCGCCAGCTCACGCTGCGCTTCCCGTGCCTCCCGCAGCTCCTGGCACCCAGGGGACACAGGGTTGGGGACACAGGGTTGGGGACCCTCAGTGCTGGACGCTGTCCCCGGCGCTGCATGTGCCTCCATCACCCACCTTCCTGAGCGCCTCCAGCTCCCCGGCGTCCACCGCGTGGCTCCGCGCCTGCTCTGCTTCCTCCCGGGCAGCGGCGAAGCGCTCCCGCAGCTCCCGCAGCTCCTCCTCGAACTCCTCCCGCTCCAGCTTCACCTGCAGCAGCCTGGAGACCAGGCAGGGAGAGGCTGCGGCCAAGCCCGTCCCTGCGGCCTCGTGCCTGGATACCAGCACCCCCAGCTCCACCATCACCTTCCTCCCCAAGCAAAGAAGAGGAGGGACAGCCCCTTCCCAGCTCCTGCCCTGTTTTAATGGGGTTTGGAGAACCAGTGCTGGATGGTGGTGACTGGCTGGACCCCCCCAGAAGCCACGGGCGCCGTGGGCACTCACTCCTGCTTGGTGGCGCGGAGCTCATCCTTATTCTTCTGGAACATGTCTCGCCAGTGCCCTGTCTCCTCTGTGCTCTCCTCCAGCTCCCGCTGCAGGTTCCTCACCACCGCGTTGATCTTCTGCTTCTCTGACTCCAGGGTGGCCTGATCCTGGGGGGATGCACCGAGCATTCACCCCTGGAGCCGCTTCCTCGTGGGATGCTCCGGTGACACTGAGGTCCTGCCCCGGTGATGCCCCCCAAACCAGCCCAGGGAAGGACATGGGGAGCCCCCCACCTCTGTGTCTCCCAGCTGTGAGTGCCGTGGCAGAGGGATGCTCTGATCCCACGAGCTCAGCGCCGGGCGCAAACCCCCTTCCCAGCTCTGGGATGTTTAAATGGGCAACTCAAGGGCTCCAACACTGAGGCACGACCCTCCCCATCGGCACGACCCTCCCCGCAGGCACGACCCCATCCCTCAGCCACAGACCTGGGAGATGTCCTCCATGCTGCGCCGCAGCTGCTCCATGTCGCTCTGGTACTGCTGCCGGACGCGGTCGAGCTCCTTGTCGTGACTGGCCACCTCCTCCTTGAGGGCTCCCTTCAGCGCCGTCAGCTCCCGCTCCCGCAGCCGCAGCTGCTCCTCCTGCCGCTGCCGGGAGCTCAGGGCCTCCTCCAGCTCCTCCCGGGTCTCCAGCAGCTCCTGGGGAACAGCTGGGCTGGGTGGCTGTGAGGTGACAGAGCGGGGATGCCCGTGTCCTGGCATGACCGTCACTGTACCTTGTACAAGGCTTCGCTGTCCGCGGCCGCGCCGGAGCCCTGGCGCAGGCGGTCGAGCTCGCGGTGTGTCGCCAGCAGCTGCTCCTCGCGGTCGCTCAGCCGGGTCTCCGCCTGCTCCTTGGCTGCTTTGGCCTCACTCAGCCTGGTGGGGGGGAGTACAGGGGGGTCAGAACCTGGCAGGGACCCCCTCGCCCTGCTCCAGACCCTCAACACATCTGCACCCCAAGGGCCGTGGTGCCCATGAGCATCCCCACCAGCGAAGGGGACACGCTGTCCTGGCACAGGGATGGGGACTGACAGCCGCCCCCCTGTGTCCTCCAGCGGCATCCCCAGGCACGGACAGACGTCCCCAGCCCCTGGCAGCAGCTCTTACTCTTGCAGACGCCTCTGGAGCTCCTGGGTTTGCTTCTCCAGGGCTGCCCGCAGGCGCTGGCTCTCCCCCTCGGCCTCCCGCAGCCTGGCTTCCATGGCACGGGCAGCGCTGCCCCTGCCCGGCTCCCTGCTCAGCTCCAGCTTCTGGCGCAGCTGCAGGAGGGACACAAACTGTCACCCCATGTGTGGTCCCCCCAGACCCCCAGCATCCTGCCGGCCTTCACCTTGGTCTCCTCATCCAGCTTCTCCTGCAGCTCCTCCACCTTCCCGGCCAGCTCCCTGTGCTCCGGCTGGGAACATGCTGTGTCCTTGGCAGGGCCCTGGAAAGATCCCCCGGGATCACTCAGTGGGTCCAGAGCCCCCAGCACCCCAGGACACGGTGCCAGGATGGGCTGTGAGGACAGGTCACCCCCCCAAAGCAGGGACTCACCCCCAGCTCCTGCATCTTCTCCAGCAACCGGGCAGTTTTCCTCCGCAGGGAGATTTCGCTCTCGCTGCTCCTGTGGGGATGGGGGGGGAAGTGTGGGTACAGGGGGGTGGTGAGGGCTGAGCCCAGGGTGTGGGTCCCCAGCGCTTTGCTGCTCATTCACCCCAAAATCCTGAGCACCAGCTGGCTACAGGACCCCCTACGGGTGTTGGGGAAGGGTCAGGGAGGGGTGGGGGGGTCGGGGGTCTCACCCCTCTTTCAGGATGCTGTAGATGAGCTCCTTGGGGTGCTCGGTGCTGCCGGGCTGGGTGACCTCTCGCTGGTCCCGCAGCAGGTCAGGGGTGGATTTGAGCTGCCACGAGGGACAAAACACCTTCAGCCCCCGGAAAGGACACGAGCTGCCCCCCACAGCCAGTTTAGGTGCTGGGTGCCCCCTCTGTTCCCCCCCCTTGGGCCCCCTGGTACCTGCAGCTCTGCCCGGGCTTTGCCATGTGTCCCGAGCTCCTCTGCATCCCGGGTTGTCCGCTGCGTCCTCGTCCCACCAAGCTCCGTCCCGGCGGCTCCGCTGGGCCGGCGGCTCAGGCTGGCGGTGGGGGCCGAGGGTGGGGGGCGAAGGCCGCTGGGCTGGTGGGGAGCCCCACTGGGCTCCCCAGCATCCGGCCCATGGCGCTGGGGGACGCGGCCGTCCAGGCTCTGCGAGCGCTTCCTCTCCTGTGAGGGCAGCCGGAGCCTGCGGGCCGCACGGCCCCGCTGCTGCTGCCCCTTCCCATCGAACTTGCTGATGAGCGAGTCCACCGAGCGCAGTGGTTCGGTGTCCACGTCACCGGTGCCACCGGCACCACCGGCCACCACTGGCACCTCCGCGGCTAAGGAGGGATCCACACTCACGGTCCTGGCACCGGGGGCTTTGCTCCGCTCCGGAGCGATGCTCCACATGCTGCTGCTCCTGCCACCGGCCAGAGCCCGGTGCTGCTGGCTGCCACCGGCCTGGGGAGCGCCGATGGCAAAGGGCTCCTCTTCGGCAGCGCCCAGCAGATCCCCATGGGACTGGGTCCTCCGCAGCTCCTCACCCAGCACCCGCTTGCCCGGCGGAGCTTTGGGGTCCCAGCGGGACGTCGCCGCGATGCCGCTCGTCTCCTCATCCGAGGTGCTGTAGGATGACCCGTGCCGGCGCTGCCGCCCGGCGTAGGGGTTTTCCGGCAGGTCCGAGTCGGAGCTGATGGAACCGGGGGGCTGGGGGCCAGCGGGGGGGGTGGGGTAGGAGCCCTCGCTCTTGATCTGCACCCCGAAGGAGTCGCCGCCCTTCTCACCGCTGTTGAGCACGACGAAGGGCTGCCCGGCGATGCCCTGCACCCGCACGGCCACGCCGTAGGAGCCGGGCTTGCCGCGGGCCTTGGGGGGTCTGCGGGGCTCCTGCAGGTCGTTGATGAAGCGGATCTGGACGCCGTAATCCACAGGGTTCTGCTTCTCTGCCATCGCCGCGCTCGCCGGCCACTCCATGCCCGGGGCTCAGCACCGCCGCCCTGGGGAGAGACAGGGGGAGATGGCAGAGTCACCCCCAGGCTGGGGATGGTCCCCAACGTGGGTCTGGAGGACACCTGGCACCAGCACTGTGGCATCCCCGGCACAGGATGGGGACACGGCGTGCTGTGCCAGCACCGGCATCACCCGGCTGCTGCCCGGGGGGGCACAGAGATCAACACCCCCCCCCCCAAATCCCCCCCAACAGCGTCGGCAGCCGGACCCTCACTGTGCCTCCCACCTCTCACCCTTGGCAGGACCCCGGTGACGCGGAGGGGACACAGGGACGATGTGGCTGGGCTGCCGGGCGCCTGCGGAGCGCCGGAGCTCCAGCATCGCTCAGCATCACCCCCGGCACCCTCCGTCCCCGTGGCCGGGGCGACCGCCCGGGTCCAGTGGGGAGGGACAGAGATGAGCAGTGACATATTGGGAGCAGCGTGATGTAACCCTCCCCCTCGGCACCCGCCGCGGTGCCGGTCGGCAGGAGAGGGGCAGACAAGGGGACGGTGGGTTCCAGGGCAGGGACGGGGGGTGTGGGCGAGGGGTGGAGAAGCCCCCGAGCAGCCCCCGAGCCCAAGGCATCCCGTTCCCAACCCCCAGAGCTCTGGAAGTGGCAGCGGCTCCTTTCCCTGCTGTGAATAAACCGGTTCCTTGGGAGCAATGCCAGAGGGTCCTGGGGTGTCCTGGGGGGGACCCTGTGCCAGGCACAGGGACGCTTGAACAACCCAAAATCCCCAAATCTGGCAAACCCCATCCCTCACCACTGCCCCAGCCCGGATCCCTGGCACAACCCACCTCCCCCCCAGCCCTACGGGAGCCCCCAGCCCGCTGCCGGGGTCCCGGCTCCCCACAGCCGGCCAGAAGGCTCCAGCAGGTGCCGTGCCCGGCAGTGCCAGGAAGGACCAGGCGTTTCCTGCCCCGGCGCTGCCAGCTCCCCGCTGCCACCGGCTGCTCCTGCTCCCCGGCCAAACTCGGCTCCTCCATCCCTCCAGCAAACCCTTGGGGGCTCTTGCAGCCCCCCCAGAGCCGGTGCCCAGGAGCCGCTGGCAGCAGTGGGCAGGAGCTTTGGCTGTTTATTCCCCCGGTGAAAGCGCGGAGCAGCCGGCACAGGGGATGGGGAAGAGTCCCCGCGTCCCCTGAGCTCGTTATCCCTGCCCGGTGCCCAGCTAACGAGATCAGTGACACACACCAGGGGCTGCGAGCAGGCGCTGAGCCCGGCGCCCGCAGCCAGAGCCCCTGGAGAGAAACCCCCTCCCTCCCGCCGGGCACCGCACCCCCCGGCCTTGGGACGGGGCTCTGGGGGGAGCGGGACCCCCCCAGAGGAGACGGAACCGGCACCAGCAATGAAACCCAGACTCTGTCCCTGCTGCCGGCGCTGAGGAAGAGCCCGGTGAGGAGGAAGAGCCCGGGCAGGGAGGGGGCTCGGTCCCACCGCTCTGGGCTGGGAACCAGCACTGGGTGCAACACCCGCCTTGGGAGACCTTTGGATGGGCGGCACAGCACGGCACAGTATGGCACAGTATGGCACAGAACGGCACAGCACGGCACAGTATGGCACAGCACGGCACAGCACGGCACAGTATGGCACGGCACAGCATTGCTGAGCAAAGCATCACGCCTCTGGCAAAGGGGCTCTGCCCCACCGCCTGCCCCCTCCCTGGGGGGACAACCCGGGGGTCGGATACAGTCACTGGGCTCCAACCCAGCACAGGGCAGGACCAGGGAGAGGAGATTCCCTCTTCCCCAGGGAGTGCTGGCTCCTGGCTTCGCTCCCGGCCTTGGGGGACCCCGACGGGAGGAGTTGGGTGTTTGGGGGGGTTGGGAGGAAGCAGGTGACCTCCCAGGAATGTCTCCCTCCTCCTGGAAGGGCTCCAGCTCGAAGCTATGGGCTGGATTGGGATAGTCCTGGGTGGGAGAGCAACGCCCTGTCCTGACACAGCCCCAGGGTGGGGGATTGCTCTGGAACCCGCAGGGGAGGGATGGGATGGGGAAGGATGGGATGGGGAAGGATGGGATGGGGAAGGATGGGATGGGGAAGGATGGGATGGGGAAGGATGGGATGGGGAAGGATGGAGCATCGGGGCTCAAACCAGGTCTGGGGTCTCACCCTGTGCCAGGACATGCTGGCAGCGCTACAGCCCCAGGCAGTGGGGGTCCAGTGCCTGGCCAAGGAGCGGGCAGGAGCTGGCAGGAGCAGGCAGTGAAGCGGCAGGAGGGATCCCTGGCCGGTGGCGGTCGCACACCTCCGGCATCAGGCTGCCGGCCGGGGATGGCGGGCAGCCAGCTGGGCTCGCTCGCTCCGCGGCACAATGAGCCCTTTGTGCCGCCCACCATAACCCAGAAAGTTGTTTTGCAATTTGCAGGCGGTGCTGGAGGGAGCTGGGGCTGAGCAGGGGCTGAGCGAGGCTCCGTGTCACCCCCTGTGTCACCCTCCAGGTCACCGCCGCTCCCCCGGCCCCCTGCTCCCACCCACAGCACCTGCCTAGGTAAACACCATGATGCCTGGTCAGGTTGAGCCTCCCCCACCAAGGGGCAGCGGGTAACTGGACCGCTGGCACCATGTCATTGGGGCTGTTGGGGCCTGTACCCCTGAGCAGGGTCTCCCAAAACTGGGAAGGGGCCAGCAGGGATACACAACGTTCTCCCTTCCTTCCTCCCCCCATCACCTGGGTTGTTCTGGCTCCCGCTGTGCTTTGGGCTGTTTCCAGGCAGTTTTCCCCCAGGACCCGGCCTGGTGGCAGCGCCGATGGTTCCGCCCAGTCTGTGCAGCCAGGGCCAAAGTCCAGGGCTGGTTTGGGTGCGGGCGGCACACACCGTGCCTTCGCCCTGCCCGTCACCGCGCCGGCCTGTGCCAACGCCGCCGGAGACCGGCTCTTCCTGCTCTCCAGAGCCCGATCAATCCTCGGCCCAACACGTGAGCCGGGTCGGAGGAACCCGAAACCAGGGCACCTGCGTCACCAACATGGCACCGGCAGGGCGCCAGGGCCTGGGGGAGGGATGTCCGTGGGGGACAAGGGCCATGGAAGCAGGGCCGGTCCCCTGGGGCTCCCAGGGCGCTGATAAGGACCTTCCCACCCAGCCCTGGGGTTAATCAGCAACCCAGATACTGGAAATTCCCGTTCCCAGCCTCTCCCCAGGCCCTGGTTTCAGAAACCGAGGCCCTGTCCCCGCTGTGGGACCCCAAGGCTGGGGTCAGCCCCAAACCACAGCCCACCCAGGGCAGCGCTGAGGCTCGGCGACCGCCGCACGGGCCGTGTTTACCGCCTGTTCACCGCCTGTTTACCGGTTTCCAGGCAGGTCACACCTTGAAACCAGAATTATTTTGATCCACAGGCCCGTGGGGACAAACGGATCCCAGGAGGACACGGGGGAGGGAATGAGGCAGATCCCAGGGGGACACGGATCCCGTGGGGCTCACGCACGCTGGTTTCACCCCAAACCAGGGACCCCCCTTCTCTCCACACCCCTCCACACCCAGCATCGGGATCCCCAGGGCCGGCTCGGGCACCGCAACCACCGGCACATGAAGACAACCACGAAACCATCACCCCCTTCCCTGGGGAAGGTGTTAGAGCTGCCCCCCCAAACAAGATGCTGCTGGGGGGAGATGCCGTGGGCAAGGGGCTCCACCCCGGGATGGACCCCCACCCATCAGGTGGTGGGAGAGGAGAAGCAGAACCAAACACCCGCTGGAACACAAGCTTGTGACTGGGTGGGGGCCGGGGATGGGACAGCAAGACCTGGAACATGGGGGGGCAACGAGACCTGGAGCATGGGGGGGTAGTGAGACCCGGAGCATGGGGGGGGGGGTGGTGAGACCCGGAGCGTAGGGGAGCATTGGGGGGGTGTCGGTGACACCCAGAGCATGGGGGGGTCGGTGAGACCTGGAGCCTGGGGGGGGGGTTGGTGAGACCCAGAGCGTGGGGGGGGGCCAGTGAGACCCGGAGCCTGGGGGGGGGGGGGTCGGTGAGACCCAGAGCGTGGGGGGGGGGGGGTCGGTGAGACCCGGAGCATGGGGGGGGGGGTGTCGGTGAGACCCGTAGCCTGGGGGGGGGGGGGTTCGGCGAGACCCGGAGCCTGGGGGGGTGTCAGTGAGACCCAGAGCGTGGGGGGGGGTGTCGGCGAGACCTAGAACGTGGGGGGGGGTCGGTCAGACCCAGAGCTGGGGGGGGGGGGTCGGTGAGACCCGGAGTGGGGGGGGGGGGGTCAGTGAGACCCAGAGCGTGGGGGGGGGGATGTGTTCGGTGAGACCCTGAGCGGGGGGGGGGGGGGGGGGGGCCGGTCAGACCCGGAGCGTGGGGGGGGGGGGGGGGGGGGTCGGTCAGACCCAGAGCGTGGGGGGGGGTCAGTGAGACCCAGAGCCTGGGGGGGGGGTGTTCGGTGAGACCCGGAGCCTGGGGGGGGGGGGGGGGGGTCGGTGAGACCCGGAGCATGGGGGGGGGGGGGGGGGGTGTCGGTGAGACCCGGAGCCTGGGGGACCCCGAGGCAGCGGCTGAGCGCGGCGGCAGCAGGGATGACACCCAAGCCCTAGATTTCTCTTTCTTATTTAAACAGGCTGCTAAAAATACCGCCGGGAGCCCGGGGAAGTAGGGCAGCTCCACGCAGGAAAGTTTCCGGAGGGGCCCCGGCCCCGCAGCCCCCTTCCCCCCCCCCCACCATCCCCCCCATCCCCCCCCACCCCCACCCCGCGCAGCGCCCCGCCGGCCACGACAGGCTCTTCCCACCCCCCCTGGCCGGGGTGTAACTCAGCCCCCTGCACCGCCCGCTCCCGGGGGGACGGGGAGAGGGGTGGGGAACCCCGAGGTAACGGGGGGGGGGGGGGAGGAAGCGGCGATGGGCGCACTGCAGAGAGCTCTGTAGGGAGAGCACGGTGCATGGGTGCTGTGGGGTGCTCCGTGGGATGCTATGGGGTGCTCTAGGGGATGCTAGAGGCACCCTATATGGGGTGCTCTGGGGTGCTCAATGGGACGCTATGGGGGTGCTCTGGGGGTCCTGTATGGGGTGGTATAGGGGTGCTCGAAGAGGTGCTATGGGGATGCTGCAGGGGACGCTGTAGGCACCCTGAGTGGGGTGCTCTAGGGGATGCTCTAGGGGTGCTCCATGGGTCGTCACAGGGGCGCTATGGGGGTGCCCTAAGGGATGCTAGGGGATGCTCCATGGGATGCTGCAGGCACCCTACGTGGGACCCCACAGGGACCCCACAGGGACCCTACAGAGACCCCACAGGGACCCCACAGAGACCCCACAGGGACCCCACAGGGACCCCACAGGGACCCCACCTGGGCGCTGCCGGGACCCCACACGGCGCGGGGACCCCGCGGGCAGGAAGGAGCCCCGGGCCGGGGCTGAGCCCGCGGCGGGGCTGTGCCTCAGGGGTGGCGGCGCGTCCCCCCCGCCCCGCCCGGCCGCCCCGTGCCCCGGCCCCGCACTCACCGCCCGGCGCCGGCTCCGCTCCCGCCGCTGCCCACCGCAACCTGTTACCTCTGCACAGGCCCCGCCCCCGGGGCCGCCCATTGGGCCGCGCCGCGCCAGGCCCCGCCTCTGGGACCGCCCATTGGGGGAGGGTTCGCGCCGGGCCAGACCCCGCCCCATTCATCGCCTCGGCCCCGCCCCTACCCCGGCCCGCTTCAGGGCGGAGGTCACGTGACGCGCCGATGCCTCCAGCCGGGCGGCGCCATCTTGGGGAGGGAACCGCGGCCCGCGCGGTGATCTCTCCGCGCTCCGAGCCCGGCCCTGGGACGCCGAAAAGCGGGGAGGGAGCAACCCCGGCTCCCGCCGCCCTCTCGAGGAGTCCCTGCCGCGCTCAAGCCTTTAGTGACAGCGAATAGACACTCCCCGGGCCCGCGCGGGAGACTTCCGCCACACACAGCATGGCGCCGGCCTCGCCCAGCGCCGCCTCCCCCTACGGCGGCCGGGAGCGCTCGTACTTCCGGCGCGCCTGCGCAGTGCGGGCGGCACCGTGACTAAGATGGAGACTGGGGCAACGCGGGCGCCGCCGCCGTTCTGGGCCGGGGGCCCGGCCCCGGGTCAGGCCTACGTTCCCGGCGGGCTTGGCCCCGCTCCCGGCCCCGCGGCCGGTCTGCTGCCCGTCTCCCGGACGCTGTGAGTGCGGGCGGGGCCGGGCGGGGCGCGGGGGGCTGGGCCGGGGCCGGGCTGGGCCGCGCTGACCCGGCCCGTCCCCCGCAGGAGCCCGATGGTGACCGGAACCTCCGTGCTGGGCCTCAAGTTCCGCGGCGGGGTGATCGTGGCGGCCGACACGATGGGCTCCTACGGCTCCCTCGCGCGGTTCCGCGGCATCTCCCGGCTCCTGAAGGTGAACGGCAGCACCGTGCTGGGCGCGTCCGGGGACTACGCCGACTTCCAGTACCTGCGGCAGGTCATCGACCAGATGGTGTAAGTCGTGCTGCCCCCCCCCCCCGCGACCTTCCCCTGCTCCCCCGGCCCAGCGCCTCGGCTGAGCCCCCCCCCCCCCTTCCCCCCCCGGGGGACTGCGGGATGAGCCCCCCCCCTTCCCCCCCCGGGGGGCTGCGGGATGAGCCCCCCCCCCTTCCCCCCCCGGGGGGCTGCGGGCTGAGCCCCCCCCCCCCTTCCCCCCCCGGGGGGCTGCGGGCTGAGCCCCCCCCCCCTTCCCCCCCCGGGGGGCTGCGGGCTGAGCCCCCCCCCCCTTCCCCCCCCGGGGGGCTGCGGGCTGAGCCCCCCCCCCCCTTCCCCCCCCGGGGGGCTGCGGGCTGAGCCCCCCCCCCCCTTCCCCCCCCCGGGGGGCTGCGGGCTGAGCCCCCCCCCCCCTTCCCCCCCCGGGGGGCTGCGGGCTGAGCCCCCCCCCCCTTCCCCCCCCGGGGGGCTGCGGGCTGAGCCCCCCCCCCCCCCTTCCCCCTTGGGGCTGTGGGCTCCTCTGGGGCTGTTCCCAGCTCTGCTCAGGCTGGACAGAAGTTTCCACCTCCTGCCAGGATCGATGAGGAGCTGCTGGGAGATGGGCACAGCTACAGCCCGAAAGCCATCCACTCCTGGCTCACGCGGGTCATGTACAACCGGAGGTCCAAGATAAACCCCCTCTGGAACACCGTCGTCATCGGCGGCTGCTACAATGGCGAGAGGTGAGCGTGAGGGAGCGTGATGCAGAGCACGGGATGGTCACTGCAGGTCCTTCCCACTCCCAAGAGTCCCCCAGGCCCCCTCCCTAGCCAATTTCTGCCCCTGTGCTCACACATCTGTCCTTTCAGCTTCCTGGGCTACGTGGACATGCTCGGCGTGGCTTACGAAGCCCCTACGCTCGCTACGGGTTACGGAGCGTACCTGGCTCAGGTAGAGCACACTCCAGCTCAGCTGCCTCGGCGCCAGCTGCCCGAGCTGTGGAGCTGCTGGGTTTTTATTGGTTTGCTTTGTGTTTCCCAGCCTCTGATGAGGGAAGTCCTGGAGAAGAAGCCCAGCCTGACGAAGGAGGAGGCTCGTGACTTGATCGAGCGCTGCATGAAAATCCTGTACTACAGAGATGCTCGGTCCTTCAACAGGGTGAGAGCCTGGACAGGGCCTCTGGGGTCATCCTCAGTCTGTGACCTGAGAACACAGGGTGGTACCAGTGAGCTGGCAGCGCTGGGGAACATTCGAGGCCCTTGAGCAAGGCTGTCCTCTGGTGTCCAGCAGCCTCAGGAGAGCAATTTGAGGCAGAGAAGTGCTTGTCTCCAGCATTTCCTTAGATCCAGGGATGCTTCTCCCCCCTGCACTGTACAACACTGAGTGGCTGCAGCCTTTTACTGTCTCAGCCTGTGGAAAGAAGCTGCTTTCCACAGCAGCCGTTGGCTCTGGCTGTTCCTGGTGGCCCTTTCATGGGGCTTTTGCCCTTGAAGCTGGCAGCTGGGCCGTGCTGAGACCTGTCCCTGTTTTCCCTCTGCAGTATGAAATCGCCATCGTGACAGAGAAGGGGGTGGAGGTGGAGGGGCCGCTGACGCTGGAAGCCAACTGGGACATTGCACATCTCATCAGGTGAGGCCTGGGGAGCTCTGGGCTCCCTCCCTCTGTCGTGTGTTGGCAGCCAGGTGGAGTGAAGCGGGGTCAGAGCTGAGCTGGGAAACATCCCCACTGCAGCTGAGGGCTCTGGTCAGGGGGGGAAGCGTTGGCTGCCTTGCTGTGGGAGCAGCTCTGGCTCTGCTGGGCCTCTCTCCCCAAAGCTTTTCCTGGTGGTTCCTGGGGGGCAATGCCACCACCCAGCAGCCCCTGTACCAGGAAACCCCCCCAGCTTAGAGCGGGTCTTGGTCCAACTATATCACAATCTCTTCCTGCAGCGGCTTCGAGTGATCCCTAGGAGCAGCTCCAGGCCCCCTGGATCCCCCTCCTCCCCCTCTGTAGGCGCCGTCCCCCCACTATTCCTGCAGCCCCCGACCCCCTTTTGGTAAGGAAATAAAACCTGTTAAAGCTGAGTCCGTGTGTCTGTGCCGGGGATGCTCCACAGCCACTTTCAGGCAGTGCCAGTCACTGCCAGCCCCAGGGCCTGTTTCCCTCCTGTGTCTGTCCTGGTGCTCGGACAGATGGACAGGGCCAAGGCCTGAGATCTGCCCTATGAGGAGGGAAATCTCCTGGGGCAGCTGTGCTGGGTGGGAGGGGGGGAGAAGCACCCCAAGATCAGCACCCCAGGTGCATATGCAGCCAGAGGTGCCTCTTGTAGGGGAAAAGGAGCCATGGTCAGTGGTAAAAGGTTTCTGGGGCAGGAAAATTGAGGGGGGGGTGGAGGGAGCTGCCCCACAGCCCATCCTGGGGCAGAGCTGCCACACGGAGCAGCATCTGGTGCGTTCTGACAGCGTCTCCTCTCCCATGAGCTGCTCTGGCGGCGCTCACTGTGGGGGGATGCCAAAAACACAGGGCTCCTTGTTTAAACCCCCCCATCCAGCGGCTGTACGGGGCTACAGCAGCTCCAGAACCAAAGCCAAGGTGCTGCTGAACCTGCTGCTGTTGGAGGGGGGGAACCAGAAGGAGTTGGGTGTATCCCACGGCGCCACTCCTCACCTGACAGGGAATAAATCCAGAAACAGGTTACTCCTTCCCACAATCAACAGTGAAAAACTCTGGAGAGAATTTTATTAACCATTTTCCAGGCTTTTATTAAAAAACACCCCAAAAACCTTCCTGGGGAGGCGGGGGATGTTGCCCAGACCCCACTGCAGGGGGAAGCAAAGCCAGGGAGCTCAGCCCCAGCGCTCCAGCCATGGAGATGCCCATACGTGGGACCCCCCCAGCTCCAGGGGTCTGTGGGATGTGCTTGATGTCACACACAGGGCTGGGGGTGCCAAGCTCCCCCCCCTCCCCCCCACTACCACCACCACCTGCTCCCCAGCGCTGCGGCGTCATCACAGGAGTTCCACAGCTCTGGGTAATAAAAACACGTGTTTATAAATCCATTTCCCTGGTTTTATTAAATGTTCCACTTATGTACAGTTTAAAGATGAACCATTTACAGGCCTGCACATGCTGCCTCCTGCGTCCTTCGGCAACGGGGAAGGTTCACACACCCTCTCTCAAGGGAAGCGGTGCAGGGGCTTCGGGCTCCGCGTGCCGAACGCTCCCCGCTTACCCCGTGATACAGACGATTAAAAAACCCTCAAACATGCAAACTTGGTAGAAAAATTTTGAAGCTGGCAGTGAAAAATAAAACCCAAACGGCTTCTTTTTTGTGCACGTCACAGTTTGTCGCAGGGACTCGGCTCTCTTAAGGAACGTAGTGTGTGTCTGGTGCCACCGGCTGAAGCGGGTTGAGCAACGGGCTGGGTGGTTTCAGATCCCACCTCCTGCCCAAGGAAGGTCCAGATAGCAGTGGGTGGCTTTCTTCCTCCTCCTCATCCTCAGTCAGAAATGCTCTGGAGGCAGAGAGGAGAGGAAACCCCCACACCCCCACTAGGGACCCCCATGGGTCTGGGATCAGCCCCGACACCCCGACTACAGCGGGCGAGAAGCGCTGCTGGCATCGAACAGGCGAAACGTGTCCGGTTGTGTCTGCACCCGCCCCCACCTCACAGGCAAAACAAACTCCTTTTTTTATGAAAAAAAAGAAAACCAAACCCCCATCCAAACCAACCCCAAACCAACCCCCAGTCTTAGTGGCCGATTATAGAAGGTTCACACGTTAAAGCAGTAACTCATAGCTAAAGTTCTCCACAGAAACCTAAAGCTCTGGGGCAATTGTTAAAATAAAAAATAATAATAATAATAATAAAAAAAAAAATAATCTGTGTTAAGACAACAGAAGAGATTCATATACTGGTTCATAGCTACATAGTTGGGTTTTGTTTTTTTTTCCTTTCTTTAGAAATGGTCACATTGACAATGTATAATTCAAAACATTTCTGCACAATAAAAACAGAAAACTATGATACAGTGAGGTAAAGAAAACGCAAAAATATTCACCCACAATATATTTTCAGAAAATACCAACACAGTGATTTTTTTTTTTTTTTTCCTTTTAAAAAAAAGCACAAAACTTATAAATGAACAGCATAAATGGCTATTTATCTGAGTGATCGCCTACGAATTTCCTAAACCCACAAATCCACAGGGAAGTGTAATGGTCTCATCCAACATTTATTTCCAAAAATACCCCTTTTCTGGATCCCGGTTCGCAGATCAGTGCTCAGATTTCCATCAGATCCAAGTCGGCGTCTTCGAAGCCATAAAATGACTCAGTCTCGCTCTCCCCTTCGAAGAGCTGATGGAGAAGCTCCGGGTCCGCGGGCTCCTCGGCCGGGGGCCGATCCTGAGCCTCGGCCGCCGCCTCGGGCTGCTGCTCATCGTTCAGCTTCAGCTGCTCCTCCAGGGAGGCGATCAGCTCCTCCTGCATGTCGGCGTTGCGTGTGGGGGAGTTGGCTGTGCCATCCGGGCCGGGCAGCACGCTGGCTACCAGGAAGGATTGCTGCACCAGCTCGGGAGAGTCACTGATCACCTCCAGGACCTCCCCCAGCCAGCACAGCACCAGCTGGAGGAGAATGTCCGAGTCGCAGGTGGAGTCCGCCATCTCCTTGGCTTGTTCTTTCCACTTTTTATGCAAGAAGTTTTTCACAGTCCTTTTTATACAAACATCCAGGGGTTGGATTTTGGAGCTGCAGCCAGCGGGGACCACGGCGGGCAGGGTGCTGGAGGCGCTCAGCAGGGACAGTACTTCTTCGGAGAGGTGCGTTCGGTGGCAGTCCAGCACCAGCATGCCCTTGCTGTTCTGGCACTCCGTGTGCTTCTGCCACACGCGGGATGCCCACAGCTCCATGACTTCGTCGTCGCTGTATCCGTTCTCCTTCGCCTCCAGCATGATGGATTCCGGCACGTTGGCGGGCTGCTGCACGTGACCCCTGTAGAAGACCAGCGCTGGGAGGACGCTTCCGTCGGCGAGGATGGTGAGGACGACGTCGCACCAGGGCTCCCCAGTCCCCACCGTCTGCAAAGCGTTCTCCTTCCTGTCGTCGCTGCTCAGCACCTCCACGTCCAGGAAGAGGGAGATTTCATCGATGGCCGCGATCATGGAGAGGGGCAGGTCTTGAGTGTGGATCTGGCGCTGCACGAACTCGATGAAGCAGCTGGCGTTGTCCTCTACGTCCTTGGGGAGGGGGTGAGCCACCGCCCTGCGAGTGTGCGTGCTGAGGTTGTGCCGCAGCATGAACCTCACCGCCCACTCGTAGGAGATCTTGAAGCCGCCTTCGAGGGACCGGCCGATCTTGGTGGCTTTCTGGAAGAGGGTCTCCTCGTTCACGGGCAGCTGCTGCTCCCGCTGCGTGAGGACCCACTCCGCCAGTTTCTCTTCAGCCTCCAAGCTGAGGTATTTTCCCTCCGACAGAGACGCCAAGTTCTCTTCTTGGAAAGCTTGGAACCGTCGGAGCCAGCGCTTGATCCGCCGCGGAGGGTTCCGGAAGTGTTCAGCCGCCTGCTCGGTGTTGCAGCACAGAGCGAAGAGAACCACCCGCAGCTTCTTCACCGACAGCTGCTCCTTCCTGCTCGCGGGCTCCGGCTCCTTCGCCGGCTGCTTGTCCTCTCGAGCATCGATGTTTAAACACTCCTCCTCCTCCTGGCAGAGCAGGGGTTTGGCGTAGGCAGCCGGTGCCAGCTCTGGCTCCAGGTCGTCTTTCGCAGCAACCACAGACTTGGCTTTCAGAGTAGCAGCTTTACTGGGGGAATAGGCAGGACAGGGGTTCTTCAAGCTTTTGTCCTGGGGCTGGATGTGCCTTGAAGGGAGAGAACACAGGACTCTCTTAAAACCCAGGAAGGGAAGCTGCTGAGGGAACAGGGAGGAAGGAAAAACCCGACCCCAACCCCACAGAGCAAACCCAGCAATGGTGGAGCAGTTTACAAGCAGTTTTACCTGGAATGGGATAACCAAGTAGGCCCTGTGGAGAGAACACAGAACAATGTTTGTAGCTTCCAAACAAACACAAAATCAGTGCAAACAAAGCAGTTCTTCCAGAGGAGGATCAGCCTCCCCCTTGTCCATTACTCCCGAGCACCCCAAACACCGTAGGAACAGCCCACGTCCCTCTGTGGGAGCCCTGACCTCCCCCAGCACATCCCACCCACTGGAGAAGCCACGGGTGCTCCACAGGGCAGTGCAATCCTGGGAGGAGAAGGGCCAAACCCCCACGTCCACATGAAACAAGGTCAGGAGCCCAGCAAAGAAAGCTCAGCGGCTTTGGGGGAATTCACGGCATTTTGGGGCTCTATTCAAAGCCCAGCACAGCAGCTGCTGGAGGCACAATGGGTCTGGAGCTGCGGAGCGGCCCCAGAAGGCCTCAGGCCTGGCATTGTCTGTCCCTGTCAGGACCTCCAGAGAACAGCACAGCTAAACTCCAGGCTTAACCCTCTATCTCCATAACAAAGGACGCTCATTCAGGCAGCCCCTGAAGGTCCCCAAGGCCTTCTGGCCGCTCAGCTTTGAACCTGGAGCCTAGGAACCCATCCCTTGTTTCCTGAATTAATCCCCCCCCCCCCCCAACTTTCCCCACTCCTTTTCCCACTCTCACCTCGGAAGATGATGTTACTGAACTCGTGGGACGGGTTGAAGACCAGATGTTTGGCCATGGCATCGCCCTCGGACGTCACGAAGAGGCAAGAGGAACAGGACAGCTTCACGCCGCTGGAAGGGGAGGAGGAGGAAAGGGGGGGAAAAGAGTCAGAGAGAGAAGGGAGCTGAGTATCAGATGTGAGAACATGTGCACCCCCTCACCAACAGACAGGCTGCGCCCCCACCCCAAAGCATGAACCCCCCTGGAAGGGAACGGGCCTCTCAGGCACCGCAGCGCCTCCGTCCAACTGATTTTCCTCTGTGGCATTAAAGAACCAACATAAGCAGAGCTGCTTCTGAAGCAGACCAGGAAAGGGAAGAGCTGGACTGGGGAGAGCAGAAGGGGAACGCAGAGCCGGTCCCCAGGTGACTAAGGCAAGGTGAGAAGGTCTCATTACCAGGCAGTGTAGTTCTTAAACAGGGCCAAGTATTTGGGACTCTTCCGAGGAACGTGGTTGCTGCAAGACAAGAGAGTTTATTAGAACACCAGAACTACTGCAGGCACTTCAAGAGCCACAAAACCATGCCAAAAACAGCACCAGGTTGTTTTTCCCTCCTTGATTAAATCCTAGGTGAGGATTTTACAAGGGATCCTGGGAGCACTGGCAAGCACCAGCTTTGCACAGCAGCCAGGGCATTAACAGTGTGGAGTTGCTTCCTTGGCTGCTGTGCTGGGTTCTCCCCATTTAAACTCATGTCCAGAGTCTCACAAGCCAAGTGGCATTTCCCAGCACCCAGGGCCAGACAGGGAGACTGAGGCAGGAGGGTTCGAAGCATCACACGTACTTGATCATGTGGTTGGCGTAGGCTCTGGAGCAGCAGGTGCTGTAGCGACACAGCGAGCAGTGCACGTAGGTGGGGAAGTGGTTTGGGAAGTCGGGGATCTCAAAGCTGCACTCCAGACAGGTCTGTCGCCCCAAGACGCTCCTGGGGAGAAGAGGGGTGTTTCTGTTAGTGCCTGAACAGGATCTCTGGAGCTACAGCCATCAGCAGGGCGGAGAAGGGAGCGACACGCCAACTGTCACAAGTCTGTGGTTGAGCTACTCTCATCCTGCACCCCAGGTTGCTCGGGCACCCCGTGCCTGGCTGTGTGTCTCCTGTTTCCTGCCATCAGGAGCATACCACTTGAGAGTGGGTAATTAATAAGTGAAAGGAGCTAAAAGTAATTGGAGCTGAGGCAGCAGGACACAGGACCAGCAGAAAGCCCCGATGCCAATGAAACTCCCTCCTTCTCTAAAGGCACCCACTAATCCTGTACTCTGCAGTTTCACCCTGAGGGCTTTTGTAACACCTTCCTGGGAAGCTCAATTCCCCCAGCATAAAGATTCTTTGGCAACTGGTAGGACAGAGCTGCCCAGTGCTGAGGATCCTGTTACCCGGCGCTGCAAAGCTCCTACGTTTCCCTTACACACAGTAAATCATCTTTTTTAATTTGAAATTTAGCAAAGTATCCTGACATTTTTTTGACTGCTCTCTTCTGGACGCTCCTCTGGACAGGTGGGTACAGGAAGATGGGCTGGGGGTCAGAGGCAGATGACAGCGGGGTGGTTTCCTGCCCGGTGCCCTGCGACATGTCGCTGGAAGAGATCGGCACTGTCCTTGGCTGGCCTCGAGACGCCCTGATTGTGACCTGCAGAGGAGAGAGACACCCAGAGCTCCTCAACGCAAGGGCAGGGGTCATCCCTCCAAGTTGAGCCCCCTCGGTTCGGAGGGGACATGATTCCTCCCAGCAGAACCCCAGAAGTGCCTGTCCCCAATAGCTACACCCCAGCTGGGAGGGCTCAGCCTCTGGCAGGCCCCTTTCAGCCCCACTCTCAGCCCCTGCAGGTGAAGGGCCAGGCCCAGCTGTTGGGTTCTTACCTTGGTTCCAGGTTTCAATCCTTCCAGCTGTTTGGGCTTTCGGAACGTTTTGTGGTGCTGCAACTTGTGTTCGATTTTGTCCTTGGCAAACAGGAACTGGAGCCTACACTTGTTGCAGTGGTAAACGCTCTTCTTCTAAAGCAAAGGAAACAGACTGGTTTAGGGAAACAAAGTCACAGCACAGGAGGGTTTGAAAAGGAGAAAGAAACCAGAGCCCAACACCTCTCCCCTCTCTGAAACCAAAGGCAGACCCATTTTTTGGGCAGGTGAGCGCCTCTCCCCTCCAAGCCCTGTGTCTCAAGCACTCTGGCTTTAGGCTGTGGGTTTGGTTTAGTGACACTAACAGGCTCTGTGGGTGCCCAGATCCATCAGTGCCACAGAACAGACCCCTCCAGCCCGGATAACCACAGGCACAGGAGCAGAGCAGCACATGGGGCTCACTCCTTGGGAAGCAGCCTCACCTCTGCCGCTTACGACAGTCCAGCAAAACAGACCTTTTCCTGCTAAGGAACAAGCTCCTGAAGGAGCAAAGCCTCTTCTCCTGGGCACAACTGCTATGAAAGCTCTGCAGTGACAGCGTGCACAGTGTGTTTGTTACAGAGAGACATGGCTCCAGCCAGAGCCCCACTTCCAGCCACAGCATCCTGCCGGAGCCCCACTTCCAGCCACGGCGGCCAGCCGGAGCCCCACTTCCAGCCACGGTGTCCTCCTTTCCTTCCACTGTCATTCCAAGCACACATCAACTCCCCCTGGGAGCAGGAGGGGCCCAGCCCCACGCTGTACCTGGTGCCTCATGAAGTGCTGCTGGAAGGCGTTGCCGTTCTTGAAGACCTTGAGGCAGTAGGGGCAGAGCAGGTGCCGCGTGTCCTCGTGGATCATTCGGAAGTGGCTGTCCACCTCGGAGTAGAGTGACGACCGGTACTGACAGACCTGCAGCAGAGGAGGGAAGAGGTAACAGGGAGGTGATATGGGAATCTCTCTCACATCCACCACTGCAACACCAGCAGCACCTGGATCCCCAGAGACACCTATCCCTGGAGCTTGGGAATCAGGTCCTAGAGAACCTGCCAGCTCATTCCAGCTGCAAGGTACATTAAGCAGCTTGGAGAAACAGGCTTGAACTACTCTCATGAAGTAGTGACAACTGAGGCTTCAGACCCAAGGAAACAAAAGGAATGGTGTGTGCTTTAACTTATTTTGCAAGTTTCTTCCCTGTTTTTTCTCTTTGGAGGTGTGCAGTGCTAGGGCCTGTGTGTGGAGATGACAGGCTCAGAATCCATACAAGCACAAATCTCATGGCAACAGTGTCAAGAGAAGGTGTCACACAAACAACAAGCTCATCTGCTCCAGAGTGGCAACTTCTCTTTATGGCATGAGGCTCTGAACATCACTGGGACCAAACAAACACCCATCAAGCCGATGCAGCGTCGGGGCACTGGGAACCAGTGCAAAGCTGCCCCAACAGCTGGGAGAAGAGCCCTGCTGAGAAGGACCTGGGTGTCACAGTGGATGAGAAACTGAACATGAACCAGCAGTGGCTCTTGCAGCTCACAAGGCCAATGGGATCCTGGGCTCCATCAGAGGGGTGGCAGCAGGGACAGGGAGGGGATTGTCCCTCTCTGCTCTGCCCTGTGAGGCCCCAGCAGGATCCTGTGTCCAGAGCTGGGGCCCCAATACAAGAAAGATGTAGAACTGTTGGAGAGGGGTCAGAGGAGCCGCAAGGATGATTAGAGGGCTGGAGCAGCTGCCCTACAAGGAGAGGCTGAGGGAGCTGGTCTTATTCAGCCTGGAGAAGAGAAGGCTGTGGGGGGACCTCATTGCAGCCTGCCAGTCCCTGAAGGGAGCAGAGGAACAGGAGGGGAATCAACTTTTTAAAAGGGCAGATAATGGTAGGACAAGGGGGATGGATTAAAGCTGAAGGAGGGAAGGGTTAGATTGGATATTAGGGGGAAGTTTTTTTACAGAAAGAGTGGTGAGGTCCCGGGACAGGCTGCCCAGAGAAGTAGTGGATGCCCCATCCCTGGAAGTGTTCAAGGCCAGGTTGGATGGGGCCCTGGGCAACCTTGTGTAGCTCCAGGCCTGAGGTTGGTGTCCCTGCCTGTGGCAGGGGGGTTGGAGCTCTATGATCCTTGGGGTCCCTTCCAACCCTTGCCATTCTATGATTCTAACAGCCACTGGACTTTGAGAAGTCTGGACCTGGAAAGAGGCGTCAAGCTCCACAGCCCCGTTCCAGGGCCCAGCCTGCTTGGCCCCCTCCAAAGCACCACGTTTCCCATTTCTGCAGCCCAGCCCCACAGGCACTCAGGATACCTGGCAGACGTAGGGCATCTCCCCAGGCTTGTGAGTGTCCTTCATGTGCTGCAGGAACATCGGCTCGCTCTCGAACGCCCACTCGCAGATCTTGCACTTTGCTGCCAGAGGAAAAGCAGGGGACAGAACTCACCCTACAACGTAACGAAGCAGCTCGTTCCCAGCAGCAGAACTGAATTAAACACAATGGAGGAGATGGACTGTTCTCCTGGCCTACAAACCCCAGGGCTACAGCAGGACAGACACCCGGCTCTCAGCACATCTGCAGTGAGCACAGGACAGGAACCCTCTTAAACCTGAAACTGGCAAAGTCCACTCACTTGTTGACTCGTAGGGACTGTGGACGTTCTCCAAGTGACACTGGAGCTGGAAGGGAGTGGAGAACTGCCTGTAGCAGTGCTGACAGATGGTGTGGACATCCACCTCCCCGTTCTGCTGATCCAGCTCAACGTGGTGCTTCATGTGATTCATAAACCTGACAGGGGTGAAGGGAAGGTGTGTGAGCAGGGATCCGAGTGTTTCACACCTCTAACTCTGGACTCAGGGGTTTATAACCACATTATGGTGATTCCTTCCCACTCTTCCCAACAAAAGCCAGGAAAGTCTCTCCTGCCCAGCAACCTCCCACTCCCTGGGGCCAGGGGAAGCAGAGGGTGAGGAACAGAGGCTGTACTACTCGCCCTCAGCACCTCTGACCCCACCAGGTATCCCACCAACAATGACAAAACATTTCAACCTATCCCAACAGGCCAGCAACAGTGGATCCATCTGAACCAGCTGCTGTGCAAACACCTCTCCCTGGGGAAAAGGCACTGAGTAAGGATGAGGGAAGCTGTTCAAGAATTATTTCCTGCTATGACCCAACAAGAGGTCTCTGCTGAAGAACACAGCGCAGTTCTCCTCACTGTGCCACCTTCTTACAGCTTCTGCCCTGCCTGAGCTCTGTGACCATGGGCAGACCTGTTCCATGCTCCAGTTCTGCTCTTAAGCCACGATAGGGGGAAGCTGCTGGGCCCAAGAGATCGACACTCACAGCTCGTTTTTCCTTCTGCAAGTCAGAGGCTGTTGGGGTTTTGCACGTAGGGCTGAGGTGGGGGAATGCAGGGGCAGCTTCTGCAAGGAGCAGCGAGAAGCTTCCCACAGGTCTGACCGAGCCAACGCTGCCGGCTCAGGGGTGGACCTGCTGCTGACCAAGGCCGAGCCCACCAGGACGGTCACAGCACCCTGGGGTAATAGAGTGAGGAGGAGGTGCTACCAGCTGCTCTGTGCCCCAGAGGAGGAGGGAGATGATGTGAGAAACTGCAGACACTGAGGGCAGGGAAGTGGGGAGGAGGAGAGAGATGCCCCTGCAGCCTGTGGAGAAGCCCATGGGGGAGTGGGTGTCCCCCACACCTCAGGGAAGAGGCCAGGGAGAAAAGACCCCACCTGCAGCCCAAGGAGAGGCCCCACACTGGAGCAGGGGGAGGCACATGGAAGATGCTGTGACCTGCACTGGAGCAAGCCCCTGGCAGGACCTGCAGCCCATGGGGAGAGGATCCCATGCCCACTCTGTGTCCAGTCTGTTCTGCCCATGATGCTGATTCTGGAATGATCTCTCCCTGTCCTTATCTCCACTCCTCACCCTCTCAATATCTACTTTCTCCCCTGCCCAGGGAGTGACAGAGTGGCTTTGGTGAGCATCCAGCCCCCAGCCAGGGCCAACCCACCAGAGAGGCTCTGAAACCCCTGCAGATGCTCCTGGGGCACGTCGCCTTCGTCTTACCGTATGTTGTTCTTTAGCCTCTTGGTGCAGTGTGGACACCTGAAGGAAGTTGGAACCTTGGGGAAGTTGAGTAGCTGGCTCACTTTGCCACCGTCTCTGCCATAGTAGAAATCATCTACTAACATAATGAGCTTACTTTGGGACGAGTCAACTACGTTTTCACTTGGCTCAGGAGCTTTAGCAGGTGGGGACAGCGCAGGAATGGGGGTAGAAGAGGGTGGAGAAGCAACAGCCGTAGTTTTTTCTGGAGAAGGAGGCTTTGCAGATTGAATATTTGGTTCAGATTCTAGAGATTTTCTTTTCTTGAGGAATTCAACCATTTCAGGGCAGCAGTACTGAAAGGAGAAAATAAATCACACCCCCACGTGTTAGGCTGTATCTTCAAAGAGCTCGTTACACACCACTAACCAGGCACTGACTGACCAGTACTAAGACAAGACAGAGGATCTCTAGGGAAGGGCAATGCAGAGCCAATACCCAAGTTTACTGCTAAGGAAGCCCAGAAGATAAACCCATCTCCTGGCAGCACTGGGACATCAAACTGCCCTGCCTAACCCAGCGAGGGAGGCTGTGGAACACCTTCCCAAGGCCTCTCCTTTCCCTCTCTCCTCCTCCCCATCAGACCCTTCCTTTCCACACAAGTCCCCAGTGGAGGGAGGAGGGCTCCTCTTTGCACTCCACCACCACAACAACCCATTAACTGCTCATCTCAGAGGTGCTACTTACACACATGTGTCCTCTTAAAGCTTCAGTGACTCGAAACTGAGCGTCACACCTTGGGCAGACCTTCCTGCCACCATCTTGCAAGTCAAAGGTGGGAATAGGAGAGGAGCTGACTGGAACAGGAAAATCATGAACAATTAGAATCCTCCCACTTCACCTTACATCTCAGCAATCTTTCTGGAGCCACACTTAAGAGCTTGTTTCAAGAGCTGTACTGAAGAACCACTACCTAGCCTAGAAGAGGCAAACACCTTAAGGTGTTTTCTTTGGGGAAGAGAAGTGAAGATTTTGTCCTGTGGGCTCCTGGTGTGGCACATTCCAGGCCCATTTCCCAGCTGGCAGCACACCCATCACCACTCTGACTGTACAGGAATGTACATGAGCAAATACCCATGAGCAGGGGACAGCTGCTGGAGAACGTGTGGATGGAGGTGAGGGAGTTAATGGGAAAGCTTTTCAAGGGTGGTTACTGGCTAGTGTTTTCATTCTACCCCAGAAAACAAACTCCTGGGTTCTCAGCAGAGTCCTGGGAGCTGCAGCAGCTGGCACAGACTGTACCTTTCAAGGACGAGGAGGAGGAGGAGGACTCCGAAATACTTGACCTCTGGGACCCGTGCACAGGGCTGCTGTTGGACACCACGAGCGGGCCAGGGCTCTGCCCCAGTGAAGGGATGGTGTTCAGGGTGTTCACCAGCTTCGCCACCTCATTGCTGTTCTCCCCAGTCACCCCGGGTCTCTTCACGGTGACGAAGCTCGCGATGCTCACTGCAAGGGAGGGGCAGTGAGGGAACACTCGTGAGGAACCAGCCAGGTCTGACCCACTGGGTGAATCCCACCCCACAGAGCATGCTTTGCCTCCTGCTCTTCTCCTTGGGACTCTCAACACAAGGGTCAGATACCCTGTCCATGAACACACAGGCTGGCAAGACTGGGAAAGTCTATTTCCTGACCCTTCCAGACCACACTCTGAGGTGTGAGCTCAGCCCAGGGCACTGGGAGTCACACCAATTCTTTGTATTTCTTCTCTAAAGGCAGCCAAGGATCGTTATGGCCACTCAAAGCTAAAAACACCCTGACTACTCGCTGCGTGAGGAAGGATGCTTTGCTGTTTTAAACTGCCCCTGTTCTAGAGCAACCACTTCCCTCATGAACTCAGGAAACATTCAAGAAACAAAAGCACAATACAGTTAGTTCGGCTTGTGTCCACCACCTATTCAGCTTCACCTTTAACCAACCCCAAGCAATCAGCACAGAGTTATTTTTCACTTTCCTCTGGGGACTTCTGACAGGCTCAGAACATTCTACAAACCAAAATCTAACTGGTTTTCAAACCAAACTGGACATGCTGGGAAGATTCTCCTCATTTTCCAGGTTGGTTAAGGGCTGGAGTGTTGGGTCTGCGGAGAGGTGACCCCAGAAGCCAGGAGCTGTGACTCAAGCCCTGCCTTCAGCTGGTACACGGTCACCGAGAGCGCTGTACGCTCGAGTCCCCTCCCTTTTCCATGGTGAGTCTTACCTAATTTGGGGTTAGTAGCTTGACTGGGCTGCCCTGGCTGCTGCACAGTTAACTGTCCAAGTGGTGTTGGCTGCGTTGCAGTAGGAGTTGTGGAGGTGCTGGGAGTGGACTTACTTTGCTGTTGTGCCTGGGACTGTGGTACAGTGCTCCTGATGGTGAGCGTGGCCGGAATGACCGTAGTGAAAGTGTTGGTGGTGGGTCGGACCGGCATGGGCGTACCTGGTCTCACCTGGGCCATTTGGGAGAACACCTGAGGAACGCCAACTGTTGGTTTAACAAACTGGGTACCTGGGGCTTGGGGAAACAAAGGAACAGACAAGGTGGGTTGAGTCATTGAATTCCACTCCTCGTGCCACAAACCCAACGCAGCTTGTCTGCCAACACTGCCAGCTCCCCACATCCCCAGCCACTTCAGGGGGAGCTTTAGGAGTTCAGCACCTTTGCTTCACTTCCCAGCCAGATTAAGACTGAACGTGGACAGGGACAGAGCAAGGATGGGACCTGCATCTCTAAGGTGGAGTTTTCCAAAAGGCCCAAGCAGATCATGACAGAGCTTGAGTCCTGCTGACTGTCATGGGGGTGACAGTCCCAGTCACCAGGCCCAATGGCAATGCTGGGAAGGTGCATTACAGCAGGACAAGGGTGATCCTACAGTTGCTAATTAGACACAAGGCTTTGGAGATTGGGTCTGGGGAGAGTCCAAGGTGACTGGTGACCAGCACGGCTGCTCTGCCCTAAGGCAGGGCCTGGGGACACACGAGCCCTTGGTCTTTCTGGTGGAGTAGCAGGAACCATCCTCAGGTTGTGGCTGGGTTTCCAGGCAGTTGGGGAGCACTGGCATGGCTTGGGAAGGTTTTGGAAGGAAGGAAGAGGGGTGGTCATGGGCTGGGATCCTGCAATTCAGTTAGCTGAGGTAGCTGAGGCTCGACTATACAGAGCTCTGAGAGGCAGTCTGTGCTTCCAGCTGGATGTCTCCTCCTTTGCACAGTGGTTTGTTATTACAATTGTTGGGCCTACACTCCACTGCAGAACGAGCAGAACCAGAGCCACTGGCACAGACAAACCTCACCTGCTCCATAACTAAACCCCCTCCTCATCACTGCAGGTGAAACACATCTTTCAAACATCTCTTTGTCATCAGCAGCACTCTAAAAAGGATCATGACAGTGGCTGTGGCTTGTCTCAGCCCTTACCTGGGACGAGGGTGATGGGTCTGACTGTCTGACCTTGCTGTACGTTCAGAACAATCCCCACTTGGTTCATGGTGTTTTGTACAGGCCGCACGTTCCTCACGGGAAAGCCCTGCAGTCAGACAGCACCGTTACTACACCCAGCACATCCCAAGCACTTCCACACAGTCAAGCTTCCTACCCTCAAAAGACAACCAAGCTGAAAACCCCCCATGCCCACAGCACTATCACCTCCAGAGCGAGTGGCCTGCGAGGCCACGCTGTTCTCTGCCAGCACCTTCCCCACAGCACAGCCCCCTCCTCACACCCTAGCACATTCTGATATAGTGTCTCCACTTGTAATGTCTCCTTCTCAAAGCACCTACAGACATCTTCTTCCCAGCCCTGAACAAACCAAAAAGCCCTCCTGAGACAGTTTCCCCAGATGGAAGAAGCTGCCACATGCAAAGCCAGTTGTGAAGTGTTTTATTTTAAACAGAAGCAGGAGCTCCAGTAGAGATGCACACTCAGTCTGTGGGAGCCCTTCCCCAGGCTCAGAGCCATTGAACAATTACCTGCACACTACCCAGGAAAATAAACTGGAGGAGTTAAGTATTGGAGACCCCCCAGCAGGTCCTACTGGGGAGGATACAGGAGAGTCAGCATGAAGCCCCATCAGACCTGTGCTGGCTCCACGGGCCCTGCTGAGCTGTGGAACAGGGCCAATTTCCTCAAGCAAGATCCAGCTGCAAAGTGACTGGGAATACAAGCTACTTCCAAATAAAGCTGCTTCTGAATCGACATCAATTAGAACACAAAACCCCAGCAGATCTCAGCTCAAGTGTAGCATCCACTGAGGTGCAGGAGAACCACGGAAACAGGCAGCCGATTGTTTCCTTAGAGAGTCTTTGGCAGCAGGAGCCTGAGTGTCACCTGGCAGGAAGGACACTCACCTGGGTTGTTATGAAGATGGGCTGGCTGGTCACTGGGGAGCTCGTGACGTGATTGGCATTCTGCATGATCTGCACAGGGCGCAGCACTGGCTGGGTGACCATGGTGCCCAGCCCCGACGTCGGGTTCTGGGTCAGGATTAGTGGCTGCCCACTTTGCTGGACGAGAGGATTGCCAGCTGGAAGAGACACCCCAACAGAGACACAGCCAAAGTCACAACTGGCAGGTAAAAAGGCTGCTGCTTCTCACACACACTCACACCAGCAATTGTACCCTTCAGGATCTGAGTGAGTTGGTCAGAGCACGCTTCAAAAGCGGCTCGTGCAGCTCTCCACCCCTTTTATGTGTGTAATATCCCTCTTGCTGCAATAGGCCTCTTCAGGCCAGGATTCTCCAAGCTGCCCAAGAACCACGTGTCCAACCCCTTTTGCCCCAAGCAGCCACGGAGACTGGTTAGTGTGGCTCCTACACACCTCTGACACGGGCACAGCAGCTGAAGGAGATGTTTTTTCTGGTCTCATTAACCATGTAGTAAGAATTCACCTCCTGGCAGATGCTGGCAAAGCTTAGGCTGAACCACTATGACCCCTGGCATGGGAGGTGTCCCAGAGGGAGAGTTACGCTGACAGCTTCTGAACAGCATCAGCCATCACAGGCTGTCGGGGACACCAGAGCAGGACCAGGAGGTCACAGCAATCCTGAAATGACCTGAAGCTCCCAGACAGGAAGGGACTATAGGACTGCACCTTCACACAGTTGCAGACAAGCTTCAGCATTTACAAAATAAGGGAAAGAACCCCACCATGAGAGGCTGAAACATCTGGATCACACCGAAGTCACGACGAGCACACGGCCTGTGCCATCAGAGCATCTTGTAACAGCTCAAGGTGCTCATCCTTTGATTCAAGAGTGAGACAACCTGCTTGGACCAAAGTTAAGGTGGGAAGAGACAGTAGTTTTATCTCCTGAACACACGTAACATCACACAGGACATGGATCACCTCACACAAGGCCTTGGGTACGATCACCTAGTTACACCCAACCAGGTTACTGCAGCGCCGTGGGACACGATGGGTCAGCTGAGAGCTGCTGGCTGTGGGGCAGGAGAACCACCCTGATTCAGCACCTTCACACTGGTTTTTCCTTTAGGATTTGCTCCTTTGACAGTAACTTACACACTGCAAAGCAGCAACTTGATTCCTGGCAACTGTGCCAGCGCTGGTGACCCAGCTCCAGTACTGGTGACCCACCCTCATGCCCAGAGGGGCTTCCCACACCGATTTTCACTGTACAGATGTACTACAGACTCACTGCTGAGAGATGAGCTGCCAAGTACCTCTGTGATGAGGCTCTGCATGTGGTGCAGAGCCCGGATGGCCAATATCCCAGTGTCCCTGCTAGTTACCCAGTGCTCTCCTCTGGTGCTGGTGAGGGGAACCCCACAGCCTACTGAACTGCTAATCTTGGAAGTTCAGCATTGTCCACCACAGATGCTGTTATTTAGGACAAGCAGAAGTTTTCTGGGTTGCTCAGAAGGGAATTACATCCTAGAGGGGGGAAAAAAAACAACCCAAAATCCAGCCACACGAGTGCTGGGAGAAGGGATGGGTTGAACGGGTCTTTTCCAGCCCTGGCTTGTAAGTCTTTCTAATTAATGTAAAACAAGACGCAAGACGACAGCCATGAGCACACAGAACAGATTGCTGGAAGCTGGGCTCACTCCAGACACGGCTCATTTCATGAGCATTACACACAGTCACAACTTCAACTGGGATGTGACCCTCAGTCACTGGGCCAGCAGAGACTGCAGGGACCGAAGAGGTGACAGATGTCCCTGTGGCACTTTGCCACTCAAAATCCTCCCTGGCCTCAAGCCAGGCAGGATTCCCCTGCAAGCCCAAGTCGTGTCACAGGAGCTGGAAGCAGTTTGATGAATACAGCACTGGGGAAGGGGAAAAGGCCATGCTTTGGGCTGAAGGAGCTGGCTTGTGTCGGGCCTGGAGTTAATGGGCCAAGCTGTCCTCTGCTGCATCAGCACGGTCAAGAGGAGGATTTACTCCACCACAGAAACTGAAGCACTCCTGAGATAAGCAAACCCAAGTGCTCCTCTCAGCTAACAGCATCCACCCAAAGCGTTTAAACACCCTACTGCTCAGTGAGGGTGACAGCGACCAGGACACGCAGCACTCCCATCTCAGCCCCACACAGCACCCACCCCAGTCCAGCACACCAGGAAGGCGCAGCCCCCTCCCCAGCCCCAAAACACTCAGCCCTGACCACATGGTTCAGCACTCAAGTGTCCAACACCTCCCCTGACAAGGCCAGCAGAGCTCAGCTGCCAGGTCAGAAGGTGAGCGTGCCCCAGGGCTGAGAAGGCTGTTTCCCTCCCTCCTCTTCCACAGCACACCAACATCCCCCCTCACTGGTGGGGTTTCTTCAGCAGCCTGGGAACAGCTCTGGGGCTGAGCAGCACCTCAGGAATTCACCAAGCACCCTTTACACACAGGCCTGGGTGGGGGGGCAGGAGGGGATCCCAACATACCACCCTGCAGCATGGGAAAGGGACAAACCCAGCGCGGTTCCAGGGCAGCTCAGGATGCCAACAGCACGTTTGGCAGGTGATCCCTGCACAAGCAGGCAGCCCAACCTCACCCCTCCAAGCTCACCCCTCCAGGCTCTCCCCAGTAGTAACTGGAGACTGGATGACATACTACCAGAGATACACAGGAGCAGCAGGACTATGGGAAGGGGAAGCTGAGGTCACAGCGAGCGACATCCCTATGGAGTAAAAGCAGAAGGGATCATTCCCAACAGCTCCCAGTACCTGTGTAAAGGCAGTGGCACAGAAGAGATGATGTTTGTAGGTAGCTACACCTAGGATCCCATCCCTCCAGCACACAGCAGGGGGATTAATGTCTAGAAACACAACACCAGCTCTTCAGGGAAAGGGGGCTCCAGAGCCTGCAAGGAACTCAACCTTAGAAGGGTTCCACAGACACCAAGGGGAGCACAAGCCTGGCTCTAGCTGGCCTACAGTGATCCCCCCAAACCTCTCCTGCTCTCCAGCGCAGGGAACACCAAGCATCAGGCTCTGCAGCAGGGGACTGAGGGAGGCAGGCAAAACCAGCACAGTTCCTCCCTCTTCCAACCTTCCTCCCCACTGCTTCAGGTCAGGTGATGGAGCTCTGGGTTGCTCTCCAGAGCTGCCACAGCTCTTACCCTGCAGACAAACACTAAGGAAAGGAACAAAAGGGAAAGTTTCTCAGGCTGTAGAACCCTACATGATCCCTTCCAACTCCAGACATGAACAGGGCTCTCCAGAGGAGATTCCCACAAAATCCCACCCCTTTTCCTGGCTCAGGGAATCTCCTGGAGAGCAGATCCTACGGGGAGCACATCTCCACTTCTCAGATGAGTATACAAATAATTTCCTGATAAATATAATGCTATTAGCAGATTGGTTTTTAGTAGCCACACTTTTTAAAACCATTAATCTAATTGTAGTAGAGTGGTATCACCAAGCCTTTATTAATTCCTTGTAATTGCTTTAGAACATCTGTCTCAAATTACTTTCATTCATAAAACGATGAAATATTCATCACAAGTGTATTACCTAGTGATACCCAATATATTTGGAGTTCAATGTACTTCTGAGACACTCTCAAAGATACCAGTCTCAAACCACACAGAGAACCTTCCTCTAAAGATACCAGTCTCAAACCACACAGAGAACCTTCCTCTAAAGACACCAGTCTCAAACCACACAGAGAACCTTCCTCTAAAGACACCAGTCTCAAACCACACAGAGAACCTTCCTCTAAAGATACCAGTCTCAAACCACACAGAGAACCTTCTTCTTACTTTTATGTCTGATCATATTTTACTGAGAACAATGCAACGACTTCTAGGTGAGTTCAGCATCTTTTTCCAGCTCCTCAATCCCACTCCATTTCAGTGTATTGAGTTAGAGAGGCTGCTTACCCTGTCTCTAGAGCTAAGCCCCTTTTCCATTTCATTTCCAGAAAGCAGGCAAGAACAAGCCAACCAACTGAAATAGATTGCACCAAGTCATGGGTTAAACCAGTAGTAATAAACCAGTTTGAATCTCACCAGTTTGGCTATGGAAGGGAAGTGGTAGGGAACACAATTCACCAAGCAAACACCTGGTTTCCTTGCTCATTTCAGAACTGTGAGGAGGATGAGGAGTTACTCACCGCCCAATGCTGATACACACTCAAGCTCTTTGCAGAAGAAAAAGCATCATTACCTGTGTAAATTAGCAATTCTCTGCTTTTAAGAAATTACCACCTTGGCTGTAGAACATGAAGAACTACACCAAACTCCGCTGGTTTCTCAGGCAGGCCACCCCTGCCAACACCTGACTTCTCCTGCACGGAGAAAGAGCTGCTCCCTGCCTCGTGAGCTCCTCGTTCCCAGGACACCCAGCCTTGTGCAGCACCACCAGCTCTGCCCAGCACCCAACAGCTCCACTCACGACTAGCAAAGCTGACATTTGTTACAGGTTTTTTACCTCCTAAACATGCCCAGGGGCAGGACAGGATGTAAACAATCACTGACATTTCCCTTGAAATGTGAACACCAAGAACAGGAATAATTCCAGACTAAAATGGTTAATTACCCGTAGCAGTTTTATCAACTGAATTATAATCCTCAACAACAGAATCTTCAATCACATCACTGATTTTCTGCCATGGCTCCAGCTCCTCCTCCTCACATTCCATAAAAAGGTCTGTGTCCGCCATCCTGCAGAAGGGAAAAGAGAAACCTTTATTGGAAAGAGCTCTGGTTTGTTGGGTGGCAAAAACCTCCCTGCAAGAAGAATTCTCATGCCAGAAATATGAACAATGTTTTTAGTTCCCAGTGTTCCAAAGGAAAGAAAAAACACAAAGCAATTATGAAATTGAGTTGCGTGTTTTCAGGTCCTTTCGTACTTCTCTGGTTACACAGCTGACTCTGTGTCCTACTTTAATAGGCCTTTCCAGATAAATCTGTGAAGTTGGTGTTGAAAACCCCTAGTTTTGACCTGAAATTGCAATGGGTTTGCCCCTCCTGTCTAAGAAAGCCAACCCAACAGCACTGAAATCAGAAGTCAAACAGACACACACCCCCCCATAACTCCAGGCTCTTTACATAAACGAGGAAGAACCATGTTTTCTGCTCTGTTTGTGGTTTTGAACACTCCAGGATGCCTGCCAACACACATGATGGAGATTGAATATCCCAGCTCAAAGGAGCAGAGAAACATGTGCCAAATGTGTGAACAGCCCTGAGCCAACCTCAGCCAGCCTCTCACCCCAACCCCCTGTGTGCCCAGACCCCTGCATGCTCCCGCAGCCCTGGCTCTTCCCCAGAGCAGGGAACATCACAGGCCATCAGGAGCCAGTTCAAAGAGAGAAAAGTGAAGGGATTTTCTGCAATTAGATGCACATTTATCATCTTTCAGCTCAAGCAGATACACTCTTCATCTCAGGAATAAAGCACCCCATTTACCTTGCTTCACTCATACAACCATCACCACGTTTGTTTAGAGAGGCAGAGCAGGCAATCCCAGCCCCTCACATCTCTCCTCAGGAGTAAGTCTCTCCTGTTCTTGCCACCAAGCCCTGGGACTCCTCTCTCCACTGCCTCTTTGTAAGCAGGAACAAAGGCAAGTCCATAATCACTGCTAATGCCACGCTGCTCTAAGGCTGGAACTCCCAGCGTTGCTTTTTGCTCCACTGTTTACATACCTCCTCGCTTTGTTTGCCTTCCTCAGCACACACAACACAAGTTTTCAGGGATCTATCTGCCCACAGCCAGAGTGAAGTACGATCTCCTGGGGCTGCATCTAAGCCAGACCTCACCAACAGACACATCTGGATGTGTTTAGAGCTCCACTCGACATTCAGAAGGAAATGCAGGGTGATTCACAGCCATTCAGAGTCTCAAGTGTCCCATGGGAGAGCTCAGGAGGTGGCAGAGCTGCCCCAAAGCCTCCCCAAACCCAGTTCCCACTCCTGTCACAGAGGTGGGCTCAGCAGCCACGTGCACAGCGACAGGCAATGAGCTGCTGCAAGGAGCTTCTCCCAGACCTGGCTTCACATCACTCCAGGACTTGGCTGCTTCTACACTTCACTTCAAACTCTATTGCATTTTTAAGGGAAATAAGGGTTATTCTGGGAAACAAGACAGCACAACCCCCCAATTTCTCAATTTCCCACCTGGGTTAGAGTAGAAAAGCATCAATTCTTTCCCCCTACTATCAACCCTGGAAAGGCTGGTGAGCAGAACAAGTGGCAGCTCTGTAAGGCAAGTGCACAGGAATCAAGCTGTCCAGGAGGGACCTAGCTCCTCTTGATTACATTTGGTGGGGGGGGAAAGGAGGCTGTTAAGATTGCATTTTGTCATCTCTGCTACCATTTGATGGCCATAAAACTCTGATGAGAAATCTTCAGAGACAGACTGGCCAAAATAAACAGCTTCTTACAGGGGACAAGCAGGAAAATGATCCAACTCACGCGCTGACAGCCTGTGGTTTGCAGAGCCACAGAGAACAGCGATGAGCAGAAGGCTTAAACACAGTGTAACGTTTATTAGCTCACTGTTGGAAAATCAGAGGAGATGTAGCTTTAAAATATAAGCTGGATTAAGTAACCACAGAGCAATTAAACTAGAAGTCTTGTATCGTTAAGCTGTGTCTTATCCGAACAGTCCTAACTCTGGCCAAGCAAGTGCTCAACCTGCTCTGAATTCCAGTTTCTAAGTCAGCCTCACATGAGGACTTCAGGAGGAAGAACCCAGGCTGCAGACACGTTCTGTGGACACAACCTGTCCATTTGTGTTTCTGCTGTGCCACACTGACTGGAAAAGGCAGGAGCACCATCACTGGGGCTTCCTGCGCCGTGACACGAAGCCAACCCCCCGTTTGGATGAACGCTGAAGGGTCTGAGCCAGGAAAGCCTCAAAAAGCCTCAATCCTAAGAACCTGTTGACCTTCACTGAGCTCCAGCACTCTCTTTAGAGCCACACGTGCTGCTGCTTTCCCCTCTTGGACTCTCATTCTCCTGCCCTGGATTTGTCTCAAGAGCCCTCGCAGAGCTGGACTGCGATGCTGCCGTCGCGTGACGGTGTTTCACTACCAATCACTCACTCTGGTTTTATGCTTAATTGCTCTCCCACCAGTAATTCTCACTTCCCTGTTAAGCTGCTGAAGCACAGCAAGATTGAAGAGTAAGGTACTACTTAAAGGAAGCCTGTTGCACCACTCCCATTCAGGAGCTGCTCTTCTTGCCCACACCTCACAACTCTGTGTATTTACACAGCAGACTCGAGCAATGCACTCATCAAAACATTTCTCTATCATTCCACTTCTGGCCTCTATGAAATTGGATTTGCCCTTCCTTTAAAAGACAAGAAAGACCCCAACTCAACTCCTTAGTCCCAGAGAGACCATCTCTTGTAGTCCCTCAGAGGATTTGGGGAGGGGGGAGGTCCTAAATAAACTGCTCAAGCTGAGGGTGTTCCTGGGCTCGTTCAGCTATCAGGAAGAACTCTTGGCAGAGAAAGACTATCCAGCATCGTGATTTCACAGAGAAGCATAAAGAATCCTGTTTCCCTGAACACAGGCAGATGTTCACAGGCAGAGATCATTTCTTTTCTCACCGTCCCAAGTCCTTTCCAGTCAATTTTTAACCTCAAAAGCCTGCTCTCAGGAACTTGAAGTGACCTTGCCTCCTCCAGCTGTCCCCCCAGAACTCTGCTCTGCTATTCTGTCCGGAGATAGAAGCACATCCCCGTAGCTGTTGTCTCCCTGCTCTTATCACACCTTCCCAGCACGCATTCCAAGATGAGAAAGATCCAGTAACAGCTCAGGCTGGCCAGGGGATCCACTGGTGCCTTATCAGCAAGCAAAGAGATGTTTAAGGGTGCCTTGTGCCAAGTGAGGAGGCCGTGCCCTGCGTGCTCTAACACTGACTGGAGCGTAACTCCCAGGCAGACCTAACCCAGAGTCCAGAGGAGAGAGAAGAGGCAGCACAACCCCAGCTAGAGATCACCAAAGGGACTACTGTAGGGGAGAAGTGGTCTCTGCTCCACACCTGCCACGGGAACAAGAACCCAAGGGCTCAAACCTGAAGAACAGGAGAGTCACACTTAGAAACCAAAAAGCCTTCTAGGAATGAAGATGATGCACAGCAACAGGCTGTCCAGGGAGCTGGTGACATGTCCTGTGCTGGATGCTCTGGGAATACAGGCCAGGATGAAGTAGTGTCAGGAGATAAGGGTGTTAAACATCCAGCCACAGACACATGAGGCTCTATTTCTCTACAGGAGAGTCCAACTCAGGAGCTACATGTGGATCACTGGATGTTTCTGCACTGCTACAAACCAGCAAGTGTTCTGCAGCTGCTGGTGATGAGGATTTTGCTGTGGGAAGCAATTAAACACTCCCAGAACAGTTCACTCTCCGTCTCGCTGAGCACTTCAAACATCACTACTAAATACAGCTCAAACCCAATTACCCCAGCTCCACACATCTGAATTCCTGCTCAGGAACACAGCATAAAGTGGGGGTGTGAAAATGCCCGTGGAACTTTTCACAGAAACACGTGTCTATCAGCAAAATATCTTGAAATCAATGGGAGAAAAAGTCATTGACTAGAGAAGCCCAACACCACAAACCCCAGTCTCTCACTTGTCAAATACAATTGCATTAGTGTATTTTAAAATCTAAAGAGTATTCTAAGGATACACACTCAGCAGAGTGTCTGGCATCGAGCATGGAAGCTGGTGTTCCCCACAGCACCCATCACCACAGATGGGACCAGCTCCTGCGGTGCCTGAAAAGGTTTATTAACCTTTGGTGGGACATGGAGCTCAGGGGAAGGAAGGGGTTTGCCAGAGCCTCCACGAGCAGCCAGTGGCTTAGAAACGCAGCTCAAGGTGCCCAGCCCTCACTCACTGAATACAAACCTCCTCTTCTTCTGTTAAAAGAAGGGGAGGTGGGGGGAAGGAACTTCTTCACAGTGAGGGTGACAGAGCCCTGGGACAGGCTGCCCAGGGAGGTGGTGGAGTCTCCTTCTCTGGAGAGATTCAAGATCCATCTGGATGCCTGTCTGTGCAGTATGAGCTGGGGAGCTGCTTTGGCAGGGGGGTTGGACCCCGATGATCTCTCGAGGTCCCTTCCAACCCCTACAACTCTGTGATAGGCAAAAGTCATTTCTGAATCACCAATGGTAAGGAAAGAGACCCCCAGAAATGGAGCTCGGGCTCAGGTTTACAACAGGACTGCTCCCAGAGGAAAGCAAGACTCCAGGAGCCTTTAATGTTATTGCCTCTGCCCATTAACACCAACTTTTTCTAATTGCAAGGTCTGAGTGAAGCCAAGCGAAGCTCATTCGAGACACGAGCCGAGACCGTGAGCGCGTAACCACCCGAGCTGATCAATAACCACATCTTCATCATTTTCAATATTCCCCCCCTTCGCAGAATCATCTAGAAAAAAATCCTCTGAGCAGCTTCTAGGACAAAGCTGCTGCGGGCTGGGGAACCGGGGAGGCTCCCAACAGCGACTGTTTGTCTGGAATCACGTTACTCCCCACCAGACAAGTAACAGTGCCCTAACGCCGCAGCGATGGGCAGTCTATAAATAGCTGGGATAAATAACCTGCTCTATTAATTAAAGCATGTGCATATGTCTACCCAGGAACTACAGAGAAAGTCTCTGCACAGGCTGGAAGAAGAAATAAATAAAAATTATTCAACTGCTCATAATTATTCAGAAGATGCAAAGACAAAACGCTGCAGAGACTGTAGTTACAAGCTTCTCTTGACACTAACTTACACTGTGAGCACAGTATTTCATCTGTTCGGAGCAGCTCAACTAAGAAAATGTCTCCTCTCCTCTATCATGTAACAGCTTTGTTTTTCAAAGCTTTGATCTCGAATATTTTTGTATGTAAGAAGCCTTTGCTCAATAAAATGATTAATCCCAATGATAAATACTCTACATTTAGCTTTTCAGCACAGAGTTGGCAGATGCTGGGTTGGGAAATATGGATGCCAAAAAAAAAAAGACAAAAAAAAATATTAATAATCATCACAAAGTGTTCTAGGCACAAGGGGAAGAAAAAGCCCTTCAGATGGAAAGGTGTTTTCTCTTCTCTTTGGCTGGGAAGCGGGAGAAGACCTTCAGGGGAAGAGCCAAGGTGTATTTATTAGCCTTACACAGGTAACTGGCACCACTGCAAGACACAGACCCTTGAGTTCACAGAGGAAAAAGCCCACAGTCATTAAACTCTGGTACCAAAGGCCACCCGATCACCATCACTGAGGGAATCCAACAAGAGAGATGTTTTATTTGCATACACCCTGACAGATTACCACGTCACAGGAGCAGGAGGAATCCTTTTCTCTTCTCCTACACCTCAGTGCAACACATGGATAAAAGTTCTCCCTTGTCATCTCAGCTGAAATTGGGAATCCAAAGCTGGGCTGCGCTGGGTCACTCTGACATGGGGAGAGGTATTGGGAAGATAATGCCAGCCTGGAGGGCTGGTACCCAAGAGAGAAGCAGGGGAGAAGGACAGAACCCTGTCCTCCTCTGGGTTAAGCCATTGCTGGCTCTTCCCATCCTCCAAACCATCTCACTAACCAGGCAGGCAGCCGCCTCTCCCCGAAATGAGGCGGCAGACAAAGGGCTCCGCTACCGCGGCGCAAGTTGTAACTCCACCTGTTCACCGAGCGGGTGATGCGAGAGGAAGAGCATCAGCCCCCAGCGCTCCCTCCTCCCTGAGCACCTGTAGCTGGCAGGTTGTCCCCAGCAGCTGCAGAGCCAGGCAGCTGTGTCTCCCTGAGGGATCTCCAAAGAGCTGCGGTTCTGTATTTACAGTTTCAGTCACAGCTTGGTGTTACGTGACACGAGGCAAAGGAGTGATGACATACACATGCTACACACACACACACACACAGACACACACACACGCTTCTTTCTGAGAGGACTTCCAACTCATGACTGGCTCAGCGTTCCTCACACGATGGGCTGCGCTGCCCTTGCCACAGGAGCGTCTCTTTCAAAGGCTTTTAATTAAAAAAATAAAGTATAAATAAATCAGTCCTTGTCAGGGCACCGCTGGTGGCCCAATTTCTGCCTACTGGGTGAAATCATCTGCGACACAATCAGTGTTAAGGGCATGTGAGCAGGTCAGAAGGGAACACAGGTAAAGCAAAGAGCTGAGTTTTTGCTGGGAGATGGAACAAGGAGGGACTGAGACCACAGCCTGGAACCTCACCACAACCCCCACCTCCCAGCACGGTGGCACCTACAGAGCCAGGAATATCACCACATGCTTTATGGAGAGAGGCAGAATTCATCAGCCCTGTGGGGATCAGGCCGTTTGGACAGGACCCAGGAGCCTCTGCTCCCACCTCTGGCTCCCCTGGAGCTGCAGGATGAAGGAACTCCAGACACAAGCACGTTCACACTGACCATCACAGGACAGAAGAGTCACCGTGCTAAAGACCAGACACCCCAATCGTACAGAACACCACCAAGCCCCCACAAGTCCCAGTCTAAAGCTTTATTGGTATTTCCAAAGGAGAACATGCATCTCCATGTGAACGTACAAGGTAAACCCCAAGGGAACACGCAGTGACAGTCCAAGCACTAGCACTCACCAACACACCGGTACCTTTCCTTTTTCCTTCTCTTTTTTTAAAGGAACAAAGTCCCAGGTGATTCCATGGGAAACCCACACTCACAGGCGACTCTCAGCGATGAAGGACCACGTGGAAGCTGAGCCAACCAGGAGGAAACTGCTTCTGAACTTTAACGATGGGCCTTGCATCTTCCCAAAGTCCACGACTAACGAGTTTTAGCAGAGAGGCGACTCCTGCAAGTCCTTCCCCTTCCTCAGGATGCTACACCAGGCAGCATGGCAGGGACAGAGCTGGCACGAAGAGCGAGTGGTGGGGTGTCTGCACAGGGACCCTCTGGGACAGCTCCCAGAGGGATGTCAGCGTGGGCCAGAGGGCAGGCTTGCTGGGAAGAAAGAAATCCACCCAGGGCAAACCACATCCTGACTCCACCGAAACCAGGAGCACGGGCAGGGGCAGGCAGTGCCCAGACTACATCCCAGAAGAGGACACTTCCAGCACCAAGCATGTGGAATGTCTTCAACCTTCTTGCCAAAGGTCTGGCAGTTCTTATGCTGCTCTAGATCTGCCACTGCAGGTTTCATTGCAGCGTGGAGGTAACGCCATCGACACACCCCAACCTCTTCCAGAAGTACCTGTCAGTAATTCACTGACCATTCACTTCACCACTTGCTATAAAGCCAGCCCCTGGACAGGCCAGGGAAGAAAATCTAAACATCTAAGACTGAGGGTCTGTAGTTGAGCTGCACAGATGAACTGGAGGAGATGATGCAGGGCAGGCTTTAGGAGAGAAAGGACTGCGACAAGCCAATCACTCCTGTCCAGACCCTCCTTCTCAATGACCACATCTCTCCGTTACACCCCCGGGGTGAAGGCACAGCCTGGCAGAGCTGCTGGGTGTTACTTACACTCTCCCTTCCTCTCCATGGTGCAAGGAACTTACTGTAACTTTTTAAGAACCTAGAACCCTGCCCAGGTTACACTAACCACAGGTGAATCCTACCATAAAGGTTTCTGCTGTCAAGACACGCTGCAACCCCTGCCCTGAAAGAGAGATAATGCTCTTCAGTGGCTTTTAATGACTAACTGGCAGAGCCCAAACCTGATACAATCTAAGTGATGAAAACACACATGGGATGATGTTTTCATTACTTGTTATACAGCTATTCATCACCAGCAACACCTCTGAGGGAAGAGGGGAGAAGAAAGGCACCGTGCAAGCCGAGCACCAGCCTTCAGCAGCTCCATCCTACGGGCCAAGGTGCGCTCGCTGCCTGATGTGGCTGACTTGACTTCACTGGGTACTGGAATCATTTCAGAAGGCCCATTACATTCCCTACACGTGTTATCATTTAGAGTCCTATATGTTTTATTAAAGGCTTTGAAGTGTGCGATGCCAGCTAATTAAAACACATTATTATGCACTCAATTACAACGATTGTTATCTACCTTAAAGTCTGAGCTGCAGAGTGATGAAAACAAAGTGCTTCCTGATTTTTGGCACGTTTTGTGAGCTCGGGACTACCCTGGAGCTCCCCACAGCCAAAGAGCATCAGCAGCTACGTTGCTGCAAGGGGCTCTTCTGCAGGGTCTCTACTCGCACGAAGACGGCTGGAGGTTGTCTGACAGTGTTGAAGCGGCTGTGGGGATGCTGTACACAGACAGTGGAGCTGTGCATATCCACAGGCACAAGACCAACCCCAGGCACAAGACCAACCCCAAGTAACATTCGCAGAACCCCACACTCAGGGCTTAAAGTGGTGATGGAGAGGGCAGGTCTCTGGGCAGGCAGCCTTACTGTATAATAATTACACAACTGAGACAAAGATGTGCATACAGTAAGCCTGGCTCCACGTCTGAAGGTAAAAATTAACAACTGCAACAACCTCAAGCTATAGAAGACAATACACACGGAGAACCGGAGCGGGGAAGACGCCCAATTTCTATACCCTTGCAAAGCATTTCCTAAAAGGAGCAACAGATCCCCCCCATCCTCTACCCCCACTTCCGATCACTCGCTCCTGCCCCATTTGGTATGTCTTGGCAACAGCTGCAACTGCTGCCAAGTTAATAAAAATAAAGCTGTGCGTGTTGTCATGTGTTGCGTGTTTTCCGCGAGGGTGTTGGGCAGCAGGCTTCGTGCCTCTCCTCCATCTCCACACATGCTTTATGTCGCATCCCAGCCAAGGGAAAGAGCAGAGTGAGGATGCCCCAATGCAGCGCCCTGGGTTCCCCAAAGCGCTGGGAGAAGCGGGGCACCACAGCCAGGCAAACACCTTCCCGACACCGAACCGCTCGTTTTCAGTACCTGTAGCCAGAAGAATCAGCCACGGGGTGTTCTGCACGGGTCTGTCAGTGAGCCCAGTCCTTCTCCAGAAGGACCTGCTCAACTCAAGGGCTGGCCCAGCGACGGGGCAGGCCAGCAGGTACGTCGTGGGGGGAAAGGCCAAGGGCAGCGAGCGATCCAAGGCTTCGGTCAGGGCGAGGGGACGGGGCAGGCGGGGGAAGCGCAGGGACTGAGAGAGCTCAGGGGAACAAATGGAACAAGGGTTTCCCCTCCACGCCTACTCGGCCCCTTCCACCGGCACCGAGCCCCGGCTTGTCACCAGAGGATGTCACGGGAGGGAGAAGGGCAGCGGAGCCCAAGGGGCGCCGAGCAGAGGGGGCAGGCCGGCCAGCCCCACTCCCCTCGGCCTCGGAGCTCCCCTCGGCCTCGGCGCGGCAGCGGAGAGGGGAACGGCTCGGCGAAGCGCACGCAGGCCAAGGGGCCGGGCGGGGAGTCGTGTCCCCCCAACCGTTAAGGTCCCCCGAAAAGGGGCAGCTGAGGGGACGCTTCGCAGCCCGGCGGAACCCACCCCCGGGGCATTGTGGCGGCTAAGAAAGAGAGAGAAAAATAATCCCCGTGCCCAACATGGCCGCCCACCCAGCACCAGCCACGGCAAAGGGAGGAGGGGGACGCAGGCCTGGGGGGGGGGGGGGGGGCGGCCGCCCCCTCCCTCCCTCCCTCCCCCGGGGATGGCGACCCCGCGGGCGGCGATGGAGGGGGGGGGGGAGGCCCCTCTCGGCGCCGGGTTCTGCTGTGCGGCGACGGCAGCGGGCGGGGAGCGGAGGGAGGGGAGGGGGGCGGGAGCGGAGGGAGCTGCCGGCGCCGCTTCACCGCGGTCCGTACCCCCCCCCCCCCCCCGCCTTTCCCCCGGCGGGGTCTACGCGCGGATCCCTCCGCCTCCCCTCAGCGCCGGGGCGGGCGAGCGGCGGCCCGGCGGCATTCCGCCGCCCAGCGGGAACGGCCGCCGCGGCTCCTCCCCGTCCCCCGCCTCGGCAGCCCCGAGCCCTCCCTCCCTCCCTTCTTCTTCTCTCTCTCCCTCCTCCCGCCACCGCTTTGTGTACGGCGCGCTCGGGCCCGGCCGCTCCCCCCCCCCCACCCCCTCCCTCCCCTTCCCCCTTCTTCTCCCCCAGACCCGGGCGGTTCGAACCGGTTCCAACGGCCGCTAACACCCCCCCACAACCCACCCCCCTCACTACCCCGCCGCTTCACACACACACACACCCCCCCCCCCCCCTCCCTCCCTCCCCTCCTCCGCCTCACATAACGGGCTGGCGCCGCCTCACCTTCCTCGCCGCCGCCGCCGCTCTCCCGCTCCCGCCGCCGCTCAGCTCTGAGGCGGCCCCCGCCGCGCTCCGCCGCTCTCCGGGCGAGGCGAGCGGCGCGGGAGGGCAGGTGGCATGGGCCCCGGGCCGGGGCGCGCCGCGGAGCGGGAGGAGGGGGGGGGGGGGGAGTAGGGGGTGGAGGGAGAGGGAGGAGGAGGAGGGACGGTCCCTGTTGCCGCTCTCCCTCGCTACGTTCTCGCGGGGGGGGGGGGGGGAGGCGGCGCCGCGCGCTGCCTGGGTCTCTCCCCTCCCCTCCCCCCTTGAGGGGAGAGAGAGAGAGAGAAAAGAGCGCCCGGCGGGCGGATACACGCGTGAGGCGCCCACAGGCACACACACACACACATACACACACATACATACACACACAAAAAGGGGACCTGGCCGGCGGAGGGATATGGTGACGTCATTTCCTTCTGGTCCGCGGGAAGGCGCGGGGATTGGCGGGCGGCGCGGTGACGTCACCCCCCTCCGGAGGCCGGCGGCTCAATCTCCGCCGGCCCCTGAGCGAAGTTTGTCTGAGGCGCAGACGCCGCGGGGCGGGATGGCGGCACCGGGACCCCCCCCCCCCCTTCTTCCCCTCCCATCCTCATCATCAGCCCCGGGCCCGGCTCTGGCTGCGGGGCCGGGGTCGGGGTAGGTCCCTCGGGGGCGCCCCAAGGCCCGCCCGGCCCCCGCTGGAGGCCCCGCGCCGCCATCTCCTCAGGCGGGCTGGGGGTGAGGCGGAGGCCGCCCCCCCCCCCCCCCCCCGGTGTCTCTGTGAGGCGCCGGGCCCATCCCGCCGGCACCGAGCGAAGCGTCTCCGGCCGGAATCCCCCGCCTGCAGCCGGTGGCGGCTTCACCTGCACCGCTGGGGTCTCTCTCGGAACCTTCCCCCCCCTTCCCCGGCGCCTCAGGTCGTGGCGGTGCGGTGAGCGCTCGGGGCTGAGGCGGTCATGGCGTTCCTGAGGCTGTGGTTAGGTCTGGATGTCCCAACCTTGGGCCCTCCAGAGTGGAACCCACCCCCTTTCGCCTCTGGGTCCTCAGGGGAGGCGAGGAGAACTGACCCACCACCCCCCCTGCACACCCTAAGGCATCCCCATAGCCGGGCTGGAGCACATCCCGATGGCTGCGTCTCCACGGGAGCGACGTGCGGTGTCACGGTGAAAGGGAATTCCCAAGGTCTGAACGTGCTCAGAGGCCTTTTTGATGCGACGGTTCCGAATCTCAACCGCTTATGCCCCTTCTGGGAGGCTCCCAGCAAAAGCTGGCCCCGGTTGGGGGATGCCTTCGCCAGGCAGGCTGAGGATGACATCGCCCCAGCGTCTCCACAGCGGCTGTGGAGGATTCCTGGAAGGCAGGCAGGGCAGGGAGCTGTCCACCCCTGTGCTTCGGCAAGAGCTTAAGCCTCTACCTAACTCCTTGTGTGCAAACGATCCATGTGCAGCCAAAGCCAGGACAAGGATGCTTGAACTGGCTCAAGTGTGCTGCTGGGTCGGTGCCAGCCAAGTCCCCTGCGCTCTGAAGCCAGCGTGTCATCAGTGGCCACATTTCTCCCCAGCAGAACTGCCAATGGCTTAGATCTTTAATAATGAACTTCTTATTGCCATCAGACCTTTAATAATGAACTTCTTCTTGTGAATAATCTAGGAATGAGGGACAGAGAGCCTCGTGCTGCGTAGGGTGCAGCCCAAGTGCAGAAGGCAGCCCGGTTCAAAGGGGTGATGTTTTTCATTAACAAACCCACTTGGACAAAGATAGGAAGATACATTTTACAACCCAGTTAGCATTCATCTCTTCAGCACACCCCGAAACCTTCTTTTATTTACTCCTAAACCACTCTGGTGGATGGGGGAAGCAGCGTGCTTCCCAAACGGACCCCCTCCCTGTGATACCCATGTGTTGCTGCAACGTGATTTATGGTTCTGTGGTTCGTTAAACAAGCACATTAATTTTCTTCTGATGGTCTTCAGGAGTTACCAGGCGTTCTTCCTGGTTTACACAATGCACCAGGCTACCTCACCTCACGCTGGAGGGAAGTGTTTTCATTTAACTGTCTATCTGTCGCCTATAAATCATACGCATACGCAGCACAAAGGGCCACGTTCTCTTCTGTGGTTATGCTGCTGATAATAATAACAAACATCATTATGGCAAGTTATGTGCTTTGTGTTCCTGATGGTGCTTCCCAGCCCTGCCTTGGATGAGGTTGTACTTAATTATTTCATGCAGGAACAGCTATTTCCAATTGCTTTTTCTTTTTTTTTTTATAAAAAAAGATAATCTGGAAGCAGAAACTATGAATAAAAAGTGATTTGATTTTTTTTTCCCCCTGAATGAAGGGGAAAACAGCCAGCCACAGCAGCGTTGCTGGTGATGGGAAGCATTAGGTTTGTAAATGGAATTCAGATGTCAGTAGCAGCACAAAGATTTACCAACAAAGTTTGATATTCTCAGCTGATGACTAATGATTGCTTTTTCCTCCTGAAAAAAATTCTCATCTGCTAATCCTGAACTTGCCTTCTGCCTTCCCTGGGAACGAAAGGGTTCTTAGGCCTGAGGTAAAAAGCAAAGCTTCCAAAAAGAAGAAGCTGCAGAGATTCACCAGGGTGGATCTGCCTTTACCCAGTCTGTGTTCCGCAGGAGAGTGATGCCAGGGAGAATGCAGCTGCTCTAAATTGCATCCCCATTGGCCAGTTAGTTTTCATCTCTGCCCTGCCCTGTCAGTAAAAGCCCTGACATCTCCATTTTCAGGGCAAAAACCTGCTGTGCTGCTTCAGGGAGGGAGGAGGCTGTCTTCTCCTTTGGTCTCTGAGCCTTTCTCATTCAAAGCTGTTTGGCTGCAGCGAGCTGTCACAGAATGAGGTGCTGGAGGACCCGATGGTCTTGGAGGTGTTGGCTCAGCCTTACATTTGTGAAGGTAATAAATGTTCTCCCTCTGGGAAAGCAACATCCCTCTGTGCAACCGGTGTCCTTTGGGTTAACCCTCAACGTGCATCCCCATCCAAGCTCTCCTTGGAATGCATGCCCTGCCCTGGCAGGGTCAGAGCAGCAGTAACCCAAACCTGACCACTTCTTTTTGAAGGACACCAAACATCTGGAAGGATGCTAAAGCACGTGGCAGCCCAGCCTGTCAGCTAATAGCAGCCTCTCCTCTTTATTCTGGAGTGCTTAATTGAGCACCAAAGGCACAGGGGGATTCCTTCCCTTAAAAAGCTGCTGAGGCGCAGCGATTTTCTCCCTGGCAGCCAACAACACTGGTCCTGAAAGAATGACAATATTATCTACTGCATGGGAGCTAATTACTTAGGCAAATAACCTGCTGCTGCAGGAGGAGCCTGCTCGAGGAACATCTTAATAAGACCAGAGCTAGGGGCCCGTAGCCTACAGGACTCTGGGATTTGGCCCAGGATCAAGACATTTCCCTGCAGGAAGCTGTTGTGGCTATAAAAATGTCTGTCTTTTTAATCATTGGCTTTGTTTGTCCTGTCACGTCCCAGCTGAGATTTCCCTTTGCAGTTTCTCTAAACATCTGGTTGTTGTCAGTCTGTTACTCTCAACCTTGAAGGAGAAGGCTGGGCTCTCCAAGATGACGCCCCTGTCTTTAAACGTGATGGAAGTATTAAAAATAATCAGTGTGGGGGACTTTGGGCTTGTTTCAAGCTGTGAGCTCTCCATAAACAGGAGCCTGAGCATATTGCCTCTTTAGAGGGAAAAGCTGCGCTTCCTTCGGGTGGCAGGACCAGGGCTTGGTGGGGATCTCCACTGTGAGCTGTCACTCTTGGAAGAAGGAATTCTGTGGAGCTTTCAGCGGGCCAAGTCAGCTTTGTGTAGCTGCCTCGTCGAGGGGGCTGAAGGGCCATGAACCTGCTGCCTGCCAGTCCAGACACGACCCAGAGTCTGGCGAGCGTCAACTCCTGGAGGACTTGAAACATTGCCCAAAATGAAGAGTTTTTAAGCACATTCTCTTCCCCCTTTGCTGTTGGGAAGCACACAGGCTCTGCCTGCTCGGGGGTGGTTACTTGGGTACAAAACACCCTGACCAACAGCTCTGGACTGCACACAGGAGGGTGAAGGGCACCAAGCCAGGTGCAGGGGGGGGGGCTTGGGGCTCACCCAACTCTAACGCTCCCTCCGCTCTGTCCCGGGAAGTAGAAGCTGAACTTTTGTCCCGTCCCCCTGCACTCCCAGGATCCTCCCTCTGGCACCCTGTGTTCCTCCCCGCCCTTTGCTCTCCTATATCTGACTCTCTCCCAGCAGCTTTCGCTTCACTATCCCCAGCCGGGGCAGCTGTTCCTCCCTCCTGCACGTACCCCTGAGCGTCCCATCCGACATGGGTAAGAGATCCTGCCCCGGGGATCCAGCCGGGATCTACTACCTCTCTCCTGCTCTGCGCTGTGACGCTCGTTAAGCGGGGCCAGCGGGTTCGTTAGGGCGCTGGATGGGTGAGGAGAGACGCGGGGCTGGAGTTCAGCGTTTCCTCTCACTATTAAGAGGTTTACTTCTTTATTGACCCCCTGTGGTTTTAAATAAGAAGCTTTAATGCAGCCAGTAAATGCCTTTTATGCTGCCATTAAACGCCTTCTCTCTGTCCCTCAGCGTTTCGAGCCTGAAACCAGCGTTGGGACTCGCTGCTCTGAGAACTGGAACAGCCCTTCGGAATTCCCTTGGGAAACTGAGGGCCAGAATGTGGCTTTTTGCTTGTATTTTTGGGATAGACCCTGTCACTGTGTGGCCTTGCCTCTTTGGCTACCTGGGCAGGAAATGGAGGGGGAGGGAGTGGAGGACATGGAAGTGTTTTTGTGAGGGTTTCCCTGTGTGATCTGCTCGGGGGACGCCGCTCCGCTGGCGTGTCACACACCAGGGTAAGAAGGAGTTGTTGTAGTCAGGGAAAGACGTTCCTACAGAGAGCAAACCGATGCTCCTGACTCAGCAGAAGGGTCTAGTCCAGTTTATCTGCCAGGGGAGTGTTATCTGGGCTGCTGGAAGTGCCGTTGTGTGCTGGTGGTTGCGGTGTTTAACCTGTGATAGTGACAGTTCGGGGGCAGGCTGTAGGAAGTCACCAGCAGAGTGTAAAGAGTGAGTAAAATACGACTCCTTGAAGTAGCATGATGGTGACTGGTTGCTCACAGGGTTTGGAAAAGCGTCCTCTTGGCAGCGTTGTGGTTCAAGTCTTGGGCTGCTCTTCAAAAAGCCAACAGATCGTGAAAGCCTGCTTGCAGAGCTTGTTACTTGGGTCCAGAAGGGATGTGCTGGTCCTGTCCCTGCTGTGCCATGAGGCCCAGGCCTTGTCACAGAGATGGCACAGTGGATACACAGTTCCTTTTGCCCATCTGTGTGTGTACTTGAGCAGTTTCTCACAGCCACACCATAAACTGGGTTTGCCCACCTTCCCTTTCCAAGGTGTCAGTGTTTGACCCCCACACACCCCTTCCCTTCAGAGGGCTTGCTGTTTACTCAGGCTCTACAGAAAGCCCCATTTGGCCCAGATTTGCTCCACCTGACTTCAGGCTCTCAACAGAGGTGCCTAATTTATTGGCACATTTCTCTACACTGCTCCTATAAAGAGGCTTAGGCACCTCTGCAGGTTAAGTGGGTTGGGGAGTGCTGCTGCTGTAAACTGGTGTGTGGAAGAAGACAAAGCCTCTCCTGCTCCTTTCTTTCACACTGTTAAACCTGAGCTATCAAAGAGTGCCTCTGTGTTAACAGTTGCTGAAGTTACTATACAGCTCTGTGTTATCAGGTGGGATATTTTTTTATGATGCTATTGCCTGTTGTTGTAAATCTATCAACCTTGTTATCCGGGCTACCAGTGACTCCTGGCTAATCTCAGCCTCGTTTGCTCGTGCCACAGCTGCCTCAGAGGCTTTGCATATCACTTAAAAAACTTTTAACCCACTGATTAGGTCTGTATAAACAGATTGGCCCTTTGTCTTCTAGAAAGAACAGCTACTTCCAGGGAGCTTTTCATACAGCAGCTTCCTACCTCTTGTGTGGATAATGTTTTGTGGTGCTTGTTGCCCTGTGGGGTGAACTGTACCTCCCAGTATCTCTTTTCTACCTCTTGTGTGGATAATGTTTTGTGGTGTTTGTTGCCCTCTGGGGTGAGCTGTACCTCCCAGTATTCCTTTTTCCTGAGGTACTGAGGGAATTGAAGTGTGCAGTTCTTCCCCACCACCCATCCAGAGCTGTGTGAGGAGCAGTCAGAGCTCAGTGTGTCAGCTCTTCCATCCACACGTGAGCCAGTGCCGGGAGAGGACCGTGCTTTCATGCAGAAGGGAGGTGGGCTTGGTGGGTGGGAAGCTATCCATGAAGGAGTTTGCCTACAGAGGGGTAAGATATTCTGCCAAACCAAAACCTCAGAGCTTTTTGTCCTCACTGGAGTTTGCACCCCATGTATATGGGATGCAGCATCCCGCTTCCCGGTGCTGGAAACGCTCAGCCAGCTGAACAGGGGATCTGGAAGGGAATGAGCAGTATTAACATGTTTAACTGTGGCTTATTAACCCAGCAGTGTCAATATTATTGTTAACATGTTGCTACAAGATGGTACAAATCGTGGTTTCATGACAAAACCCCTTATTTCTTACTCACAAATGAGCTTGGCATGGTGTAAGGCGGGGAAGGCTCGCATCACCTGCGGGCATCCTCAGGCGCTCAGAGTGAAAGGGGGTTTGAAGATCAGAGGGAAGGCAGGAAACAACGGCCACGAGGAGAAGGAAGAGAGAACGTTCATCATCTCACTGTATGTTTTCTCTGGAAAACAATTTGGCACAAATGATCTGGTTTTTTTTTTTCCCCTCAAAGAAATCTGTGGAAAGCCACATTTGCAATGCTAATCGGGCTGCGGTCGGGTGCCTGCTGTGTCCCTGCTAATTTAGGTGATTGAGAAAATTGGAATAAAGTTTAAATTGTGGCTTAGACATAAACAGAACAAAGCAAACTTTGTTTCTTGTGTTCCCAGCTAAAAAAATACTCCACAGAGAACATGAAATTAAACCTAAAGTACTAAATGACTCTTTCTGAGAGGATCCGGTACGAGGCTCTGCACCAGGGAGGGGGTTGCTGGGAGCAGGGGGGTCTTCAAGGGAAGACCTCTGGGCATGGCTGGGATGAGTTTTCTGCTTGCTGAGGAGCTGGCTCTTCGCTCTGGGAAATCCCCACAGTGCCACCTTTTTGGAGGGGACACCACACTTTCCAGCTGGAGAAGCTGTAGATCCCAACTGCTGCGGTTCCCACTCCCCACCCACATTTTGGGGGGGTGCACATGGGTGCACCCAGATGTATCAGCTGGTTGGACTCTCAGTGCTGCAGAGTTTGGCTTCTCAGTCTGCTTTAACATGATGCATTTCTCCTAACGCAGAGCCCAGCCTTCAGCTAGACAGGATCCTTTCTCCTGCTTCTGTGGCTTCCCTTCTCCAGAGGACATTCAGATTCCCTTGCCAGCTTCCCAAACCCGCCACCTGCCCGCTCAGGTGTCTGATGCACGATGCAGTTGCTGTCTGGGAAGTGGAGCATGAGGAATACCAGCCCAAGGAGGGCTCTGGCAGCTGTAACACTGGTGTGAGAGCAGAGGTGGGGAGCAGAGTTTTTCCAGAGAGAAGGTGGAATGGTTTGCAATTCCCCTTCCTCTTGTCCTGGCTGGTCACCTGCAGTATCACCTCTTCCCCAGACTGTAAATCCTTAAAAATAACCACTTCTTCAGCAGTTGTAGGTGGAGGAGGGCTGGAGGCTTTCCAGCAACAATAAAACGGGCTGTTCACATTGGGCAATCTGTCTCCTTGCTCATCTGGCAGGGATTCAGCACCTTGCTCTAAAACATTTAACACAATTTTCTTAAATCCCAGACCCTTGTCATATATGAATGTGCTTTAAAACTGTAAGGCTGAGCTCTGTGCAGTGGATTTCCCCTGATTTCTCAGCAGGGTTGTCTTAACTCAGGTAACCTCAGTAGTGACTGGGGTCAGCATGACCCAAGGGTGCTCAGCAACTTGAAAACTGCATCTAAGATTTGCCAGGCTCTGAATGCAGAGGTTTCAGTCTCTTAGAAGTGTGCTCTGGGATAATTTGGAGATGGAAATAACTTCTTTTTGTTGTTTTTTTTCCCCCCTCCAATCAGCTAAATGTGCAGCATGTGGACCAGGATACGCCACACCTCTGGATGCCATGAAAGGCAAGTACCATAATGGCTTTTCTAAACCCAGGCTGTTGGAAAGGGGATTGTTTTCCCATTAGGTGAAGGCTGGGATGATGGCTCATTAGTTAGTGAGGCCAAGGAGACTGTAGGAGACTTCATTTGGGACTCAACTTTGGGCAAAGCACTCAAGTTACCCATAGAATGGCAAGGGTTGGAAGGGACCCCAAGGGTCACAGAGCTCCAACCCCCCTGCCACAGGCAGGGCCACCAACCTCCGGCCTGGAGCTACACAAGGTTGCCCAGGGCCACATCCAACCTGGCCTTGAACACTTCCAGGGATGGGGCATCCACCCCCTCTCTGGGCAGCCTGTTCCAGCCCCTCACCACTCTTTCTGTAAAAAACTTCCCCCTAATATCCAATCTAACCCTTCCCTCCTTCAGCTTTAAACCATTCCCCCTTGTCCTGCCAGTCTCTGCCCTTGAACAAGCTGATTCCCCTCCTGTTCCTCTGCTCCCTTCAGGGACTGGCAGGCTGCAATGAGGTCCCCCCACAGCCTTCTCTTCTCCAGGCTGACCCAGCCCAGCTCCCTCAGCCTCTCCTTGTAGGGCAGGTGCTCCAGCCCTCTGAGCATCTTTGCGGCTCCTCTGACCCCTCTCCAACAGTTCTACATCTTTCTTGTATTGGGGGCCCCAGCTCTGGACACAGGATCCAGCTGGGGCCTCACGAGGGCCATGAGTTGGTTAAATCAGCACCAGCCCCAAGGGGGTTTAGGTGTTTGCACAGCTATAGGGTGCTAACACCCAACAAACTCTTTAACACAGTGCCAAATAGAGCTTTGCTTTAAGAATATTGGGTGCAAGGGTTAAACCTAAAATAAAACCCACTTCCTTGGCAGCTTTGGATGGCAACTTTTACAGCCTGCCCTCAGACTCTCCTAAACACAAATGATTGCCTGGAACAGGAGATGGGGAAGATGGGAGGGGACTGTAGGACAGTTTAACAGCAAGCTTCTCAGCTAAGCCTGTAGCTGGACAGAAGTTGTGCTCTGTTCTTCCCAGGGGAGTCTGGCTAAAACCCAAACCCCATTAAAGCCCTTGAGGCATTTTCTGTAGCTTTTAATAGTGTCAGAACTTTGCCTTGAGCCCTTTGATGTATTTTACAAGCCCAGATTTTACAGGGTGCCATGAGTAGGCTTTTGGTGGAGGTAGGCTGAAGGCTGGGCCCTGGCAGTGGGACTTGTTGCTCGTGCAACAAGCAGGAGAGGCTTGATGTGGCCTTGCTGGTGGGAAGGTGGTCTCCAGCACGTCCTCCTTCAGGGAAAGAACAGCATCCCCAGAGCGTTGGAGGGCAAGTGGAGAGGCCCTATGGCTGAATAAGCACTTTCTCCTGGCTATTTCTGTCTGCCCACACTATATTCTGCCAGTGTTTCTCCAGACAATGGCAATCCTGAGGTCCAGCTTCCTAGGAAGAAGCACTGTTTGTGATGGAAAGGTTAAATCCAGAGAAGATTGAAAGTTAGCAACAGCTTTTTGTAAAAATGGTTCTTTTTGATGCATTGAACAAGACTTCTGCCTCCAAAGGGCCCCGGGAGGAGATCGTGTACCTGCCCTGTATCTACAGGAACACTGGGAGAGAGAAGCCAGATTACCTGGCCACGGTGGATGTTGACCCCCAGTCTCCACACTACTGTCAGGTACTTGTGTGTAGAACCTGCTGCTCCCTGGTGAATCTTTGTGTTCACATTCTCTGGTTCCAGCTCCTCACCTGGTCCATGAGTCTTCCCCAGGTTGGGTCTCCTGCAGCCCTTCACCCTTGCTCTGTGCCTGACTCAGTTTCCTTCTCTGTTCTCCAAATCCTTCTCAAGTAGATGTTTGTGTTGAGAGCGAATCAAATCCTCTGCTGTTCTTCTTACAGGCTTACTCACAGCTAACATTTATCTTGTTAGTCTTAAAATGCTTTCAGAGCCTTTTTGTGCTTGGGATTTCGTAGTTCCTATAGTAACACCATTACTGATTGATACTGAGCCTGAGGATTAAGCTCTGGAAGGCAGTGTTGTGTCAGTTGGATGGACAGAGACTTTATAAGGTAGCATGTCCAGTGCTCTGGGAAGCTCTGCACAGTAGGCATCATAAATACTATACATCCAGCCATTTAATTCATAGGTGGAAAGCTGTGGGTAGGTGGCTGCCCACATACCTGAGCCAAAACACTGGTAAGAGTGTCCTGAAGCTGCTCAGGTTGTTGCTGCAGAGACCATGGGCTAAACACATCCAAACAGCAGCGCTGTGCGACTCAAATTGCAGAAAATACTTTGGACTCTGGTCTCCATGTGTGTAAGAGGCAGTGAATCTGGTTTGACAACAAAGGTTTTCACAATTTGTTCTCTTTTTTTTTTTTTAATAGCTGCTCTTAGGGTTTTATTGCAGGGGAGTGGAGGAAACAGGTCTCTGAGAACTCTGACAAAACTCAGCCTCATCTTTCAACTTCTCTTAGGGTGGAAAAGTAAAAATCAGAGGCAGGAATGGGAATTCACATGTCAGCTGGCTCCAGTCAGCCCTGGAGACTTGCAGCACATGGACAAGTGATGGTTTTGCTCTTGTTTTCCACACCATCATTCCATGTCTCCTTGATTAGAGAGGCTCTTTTAAAGCTTTGGATTACTTTACTAGGGTGCAGCATTCAACAGTGCTGCGCAGTGGCCGTGTCCACCTTCCTCCTCCCACTTCACAGCTTCAGCTCAGTGCATCTCAGGCTGAATCTGCCCCCTGAACAACAAGCAGCAGGTTCCTTCTGCCCTTAATTAATTTCTGCTTTGACATAAAGACTCATTTCTTTGCCTGGGGGGGGAAAAAACCTCTACCAGAGTGACTCTTATGCCTGGCTGTGACCTGGCAGGTGATCCACCGCCTGCCCATGCCGAACCTGAGGGATGAGCTGCACCACTCAGGGTGGAATGCCTGCAGCAGCTGCTTTGGGGACACCACGAAGAGGAGAAACCGCCTGATTCTCCCCAGTCTCATCTCCTCCCGCATCTACGTGGTGGATGTGGGGACCAACCCACGAGCTCCTCGAATCCACAAGGTATGTGTGGATGGTGTCAAGCTGGGGCTTTATTCCTTATGTTTCGACCAAGAGATGGTGATCTTGTGGATTCCAACTTCAAAGTAGAATAGGAGGAGAGTTGGAATGGTTATGGAAGCTTTGGTCAAGTATTGGGCCTGGGTGAACCTAATGAGGTTCAACACTGCCCAGTGTAAGGTCTTGCACTTGGGCCAGAAGAATCCCAGCCATAGATACAGGCTGGGAGAAGAGCTTCTGGAGAGCAGCCCTGTGAGAAGGACCTGGGTGTCATGGGGGATGAGAAACTCCCGATGAGCCAGCAGTGGCTCGTGCAGCTCGCAAGGCCAATGGGATCCTGGGCTCCATCAGCAGAGGGGTGGCAGCAGGGACAGGGAGGGGATTGTCCCTCTCTACTCTGCCCTCATGAGGCCCCAGCTGGATCCTGTGTCCAGAGCTGGGGCCCCCAATACAAGAAAGATGTAGAACTGTTGGAGAGGGGTCTGAGGAGCCACAGAGATGATTAGTGGGCTGGAGCAGCTGCCCTACAAGGAGAGGCTGAGGGAAATGGGCTTGTTCAGCCTGGAGAAGAGAAGGCTGCTGGTGGACCTCATTGCAGCCTGCCAGTGCCTGAAGGGAGCAGAGGAACAGGAGGGGAATCAGCTTGTTAAAAGGGCAGAGACTGGCAGGACAAGGGGGATGGAGTGAAGCTGGAGGAGGGAAGGGTTAGATTGGATATTAGAGGGAAGTTTTTTACAGAAAGAGTGGTGAAGTCCCTCTGCTCTGCCCTGCTCAGGCCCCACCTGGAGTGTTGTGTCCAGTGCTGGGCTCCCTGGTATAAAAAGGACAGGGATCTCCTGGAGAGAGTCCAGAGAAGGGCTGTGAAGACGATTAGGGGCCTGGAGCATCTCCCCTCTGAGGAAAGGCTGAGAGAGCTGGGGCTGTTCAACCTGGAGAAAAGAAGACTGAGGGGGGACCTAATCAATGTTTATCAATATCTTAAGTATGGGGTGCAGGGGGAATTGTCCAGCCCCTTTTCAGTGTCTGTGGGGACAGGACAAGGGGCAATGGCTGCAAGTTGGAGCACAGGAAGTTCCACACCAACATGGGGAGGAACTTTTCCCCAGTGAGGGTGAGGGAGCCCTGGGACAGGCTGCCCAGGGGGTGTGGAGTCTCCTTCTCTGGAGAGATTCCAGACCCATCTGGATGCCTGTCTGTGCAGTATGAGCTGGGGAGCTGCTTTGGCAGGGGGGTTGGACCCGATGATCTCTCGAGGTCCCTTCCAACCCCTACAACTCTGTGATTCTGTGAAAGTGGATGCACGCTGTGTTACTGGTTTTGACTACAGGACCATGAGGCAAACTCCCCCCTGACACCTTCAGCCAGGCTGTGCTTTTCAGTGGGGAGTTCAAATTCAGCCCCCAAAGTCTCCTCCTGTACGGTGAATTTGGTTTCCAAGTGAGTCTCTGACAAGCCTCAAAGACTTCTTTCCCCCCTGTGCACTGCTGGTAGTCTGGTGAGAGCCAAGGTCTGAATGCTCACGGGGTGTTTCTGCTACTGATAGTAATGGAAACAAACACAGCTGCCAGTGCCTCACTGGTGTGGGAGTTACACCGATCCTGAGCATTCCACTCTTGCTGTTTTGTGTTTTGAGAAGCACAAATAAATGTTGTGGAGGGTTCTGAATTACTGGGCAGAGCAGAAGCAGGACGTGGCAGGTACTGGAAAAAGAAAGTAGGAGAAGAAACAATCCCACACACACACCATTCCCACTCCTTCCTCAGGCTTTGAAGCCTTAAGTCTTGGGGTGGAGCTGGTATTCCATGGTGATCCCAGGGAAGCTGCCTGTGACTGAATGTATGCTCGTTTTAGATTGTGGAGCCAGTGGAGCTGTTCTGGAAGGGGAACGTGGCTAATCCTCACACCTCTCACTGTCTGGGCAGTGGTGACATCTTAATCAGCTGTTTGGGAGACCCTTCTGGCAACGGAAAAGGTATTAATCCCCTTCATTACTCTGGAAGAGTATGGGTGGTGCAGAAGCATCCTGCTCCCAAAGTACAGGCTGCAAAGCTAGAAGGATTTGTAGGAGCTTAGGGGTCTGTTGTGCACATAACTATTATCTTCTTGAAAGCTGTGGATCTGTGAATGTCTTCCAACAACCTGCTTTGGGTTCTATATCAGGTGGCTTTATTTTGCTGGATGGAGAGACCTTTGAAGTGAAAGGAAACTGGGAGAATGGGGAGAAGGTCCCTCCCCTGGGCTATGACTTCTGGTATCAGCCACGACACAACGTCCTGATGAGCACTGAATGGGGAGCCCCAAAAGTCTTGGCAGATGGGTTTAACCCAGCTGATGTAGAGAGAGGTGAGGGAGTCTTTAAAGCCTCAAAAGGAAAAGGGATTCTTGGTTAAATCTTCAATCTCCTGGGCTTATTTCTGTCTGACCTGATCCACTAGGGCACTACGGCCAGCACATTAATGTGTGGGACTGGAGCACTCACACCTACCTTCAGGCAGTTGACTTGGGGAAAGGCTCCATCCCTCTGGAAATCCGATTCCTCCACAATCCAGATGCTGCAGAAGGGTTTGTTGGGTGTGCGCTGAGCGGGGCGGTGCATCGCTTCTACAAGACTGAGGTATGGAATGAGAGCCAGAAGCTCACACCAAGCTATTTCAGAAATCCCTGAGGAAATAGCAAAGCTCTGGTTAGCTCTAGCCAGGCTATAGCACTATATAGCAGACCTGCATCACAAAGCCAGTGCTGTGGCTTCTGGGAGCTGGTGCATCATCCCTCAGCTCTGTGGTTGGAAGGGGTTTGGAATATTGCTGATGCCCAGCACACAAATCTTCATCAGCCTGGCCCTGAGTTTAGGAGGTCCCGGTGCTGTCAGCTCCACTTCCAGCTCCCCTGCCCTCCAGATTAACTCCTCATGAATTTGATCACAATTAATGAACTGTGAAGGTCTCAAAGGTCTTGTGAATGACAGGAAAGTTAGTGGTCCCTTGAATGTGAGACAGTCTCATGGCTGCTGGCAGTGAGAGGAGGACTGCAGCATGGGCTCCACGGTGTGCTTTGTGGCCTGATGGCTGGTCAGCAGAGTGACCATGTGAAACCTGTCCCCAGTGTGACTGTGTGCTGCCTGCTGCTCTGGACACACAGGGAAGACCTGAAGGGAGAGGTGGGAGGGAAAGCAGCAGAGTCATGGACTGGGGAGCAGAGCTGTGGCCCAGTCAGAGGGTGAGCTGGAGACAGAGAGGACACCAAACTGTAAGAGATCAGCAGCCTGTAGTTCTGCTACCCCTACAGTAGCCTGTTTGAGATGTTGCTGCCTGGTGCAATCATTAATGTTCTCACTGGCACTATGGTTGCCATCCTGCAATGCATATCACCTCCACACAGTTCCTGGGAAATAAACAATGCTATTGCTTCTCCTCCCCATGTTGTGCTGAGCTCTCCTGGCTAGCATCAAGGCAATATCAGTGCCACGTTCTCTCCTGTGCCCTCTGCAGAAAGGAGACTGGGCAGCAGAGAAGGTCATCGAAGTACCCAGCAAGAAGGTGCAAGGCTGGCTTTTCCCTGACATGCCAGGTTAGTGTCAGCATGTTTGGGAAGGAAATGGGGTGTTCTCCTCTCCACTTCCCTGCTACAGCACAGCTTTTTGGAAAATCTTCTCCTTAAATAGCAAACTCTTCCCCTGTCAAATTCTACATTTCAGTTTGGGTTTTTTCCATAGCCACTTCCCATGGAACTGAATTAGCTCAGCTGGTGAGCCAGCAAGTGGGATCCTGATTGCCAGACCTCTGCTCCCATGCTGCCCAGGGCTCAAAGCTGCTTGCTGGGAGTTTGGGTCTCAGGGCACGAGCTCAGAGTGTTCAGGAATGGTCCTTGGAATGCTGGTAGAGCCTGAACCTCTTTAGAGCAGGCACTGGATTTCCAGGGCCAATTGAGTTTGTTCAGCCAGTATCTTAACCATTTTTTCTGGGGCTGCTATGACTAGAATTTTGGTGGGGGGCCTGTCCAGGTCCTGACTTGGCTACTGACTGTTTTGTTGAAGGTCTGATCACCGACATCCTCATCTCACTGGACGACAGGTTCCTGTACTTCAGCAACTGGCTGCACGGGGACATCCGCCAGTATGACATCTCCGACACCCGCAGGCCCAGGCTGGTGGGGCAGGTGAGCCAGCCCCACAACAGCCCTCACACATGGGCTGCAGTCCTTATTTCCTTCTTTAAAGGAGAAAACGACACTTTCCTCTTGCCTGAGAACTGGCACTCTCTTCCTATGGTGTTGCTTTGGTTGCTGATGCCTGTTCTCCCTTGGCTCCAGGTGTTTTTTGGGGGCAGCATCACAAAAGGTGGGCCTGTCACTGTACTGGAGGACAAGGAGTTGCAGTGTCAGCCGGAGCCGTTTGTGATCAAAGTGAGTTTTCTTAACACACACGTTGTCAGTGCTCTGCTAATTGCAGTCCTACACCTCAGCCAAAGCCAAACCTGAGCTGGTTTAGATCTTGGCATCCAGCCGGGGTGGGTATCGTGTCTCAGCAGGGGCTGGAGCTGCTAAATCCTTCTAAGTGTCCCAGGTGGGATCGGACAAGCTGTTCCACTGAAGGAAGCCTGTGTAATTACATCATCCCTGCTGTTGGTAGCCAGCTAATGTAAAGCTAATGCAGTGTGCAGCCCTCACACTGCCATCACTGCTGCTGATTCGCTTCCAGCAACTGGTGGTTGAAGCACTGAACCAGCTCATGCTGCAGTGGGGGTGTGTGTGTGTGTGAGAGCATTAATTGTCTCTTGTCGTTAGCATCGTGTGTTGCTGTTCTCACTGTCAAGGCAGTGAGCTGTGGAAAGTCTCCTGGGTTGTGCAGGAACCAGGCATGGTCACAGCTAAGCTCATTGGCCACCAAAGGCAGTTTCAGGAAGGAATCAGACTCCCAGTAAAAACTCTTCTCTCCCCAGAGTAGGGAGCTTGGTTTTCTTGTGTCAAGAGTTTTTGAGTGCTGGATGGTCCTGCGAGTAGCAGAGCTGCTGTGCTGTTTTGTTTCTCCTTGCTCTTGCTTTTCTTTTGATCAGCCTCAGCATGTCTGGAGCACCTTGTTCCCTCTTACAATTTTAGGGGAAGAAGGTGCAGGGTGGACCTCAGATGATTCAGCTGAGCTTGGATGGGAAGAGGTTGTATGTCACCACCTCCCTCTACAGCGGATGGGACAAGCAGTTCTACCCAGACCTTATCAAGTAAGGAAACTTTGGTAAATGGGGATGGATGGAGAAGCCTGGGGTCAAGATTTCTCCCTTAGATAGTGATGTGCATGTACCAACTGGCAGACAGAGCAAAGCTCCCAGCAGGGACACCTCACCCGGTAACCTTGTCCGCAGCCAACACCCCCACTGAGCACAGGGAGCTGGAGCTGAGTGTGGGAATCCTGATCTGTGGGAAGCAGATGAGAAGGGGGGGGGGATATCCAGGGAGCACGAGCTCACCCCCTGCCTGTGCCTGTCCGCGTGGCTTTCTGGTCTTTGGTTGGAGGAAGGAGCTGATCTTCCTGGTGGCCACGGGAGGGCATGGTGCAGCTCGCCCGGTCCTTCCTCAGCAGCAGCTATTCGTTTTCACTTGTTCCTTGGTAATTTGAGGTTGCAGTTTCACTGAGGGGATGTGATTCGCTTCCAAGGCCTGCTGAGCCCAAAGTTAAGCCAAGTGTTCTGTCCATCTGATGTTGAGCAGAGACAAATCCTGCCTGAACGTGGAAGAGAAGAGCAACAAATACCAATCCTTTTCCCACTCTCTTGTTTTCTTGTCCCTTTTCCAGGGAAGGCTCTGTTATGCTGCAGATTGATGTGGACACTGAAAGAGGTGGATTGAAAGTGAATAAAAACTTCCTAGTGGATTTTGGGAAGGAACCTGATGGGCCTGTCCTAGCTCATGAGATTCGTTACCCTGGTGGAGATTGTACCTCTGATATCTGGATATAATTGTTGAATGGAGCTGGGTGGTTTTTTCCCTCATTTTTCCTCTTTCTCCCTCTCTCTCCTCCCAACCTTCCACTGTTGTGTAGGTGAGTCAGTTCAGCTGGAACTTTGTCTGCAACCTAAATTTAGACATCCATTAGGGTGAGCCAAAGAAGCTCCACTTTCTTCTCATTCTGAGGCAGCCAAGTGAATCTCTCTGAAACATGATGTACATCTCACTTTCTCTTCTCCTTCCCCTCTCCTTAGTCCTGTGTAGTCATTACTGCCTTTAGGTTTCATGGCTGAGGTCACCAGGCTTTGAAGGACCATTTGCCTTGTCGCTGTTTGGTGGTGGAGAAGCTGTTCCTCAGGAACTGTCTCCAGTTCCATGGCCTTGACCCAGAACATGAGTGTCCTGTCCCTGCAAAGCTTGATTTGCTCATAAAATAGGGCTTTACAGCAGACACAGCATAAAAATCATGTGTATCAGATCCAGAGCTGGGTTATATTTTAACACTTGTGCTATAAAAAAATCAACAATAAAATTGTCCTGCACTTTTTCCTTAGGATTTCAGTCTTTCCTGTTTCACATAACACAAAGTGCAACGTCATTCCATGGAGTTAACAATGCCACTTGTCCAAGAACTCCTTGGTGAGGAGTTTATGTTTGCAAAAGCCACCTTCTGTTCCCATTGTCATGAGCGAGATTCTCTTCCACGTTCTAAGACCAGAGAAAACTGCAAAGAGCTGCTCTTCCTGCTGAGCTGAAGCTGGGTGATGCTGGCAGCAGGTGTCTTACAGGGGCCTGCCCCTTCTCCAACAGGCAAGCGCTCACAAGTCTGCCCTTTCTTCTCCTGCCAGCTCCTGACACATCTTCCCAAAGCTGTTTCTTGGGACTGTTGCTCTTTTCTGCCTCTAGAGCCGTTGCTTTACTGTCTGGGTCCATCACTGGCCTCTGCTGCTCCCTGCTGAGCTGGAGCGGTCCCAGTTGTGATGTGGGAATCATACTGGCACCTCGCAGGAGCGGTGTGTTAATGGGGCTTCCTGCTGGAGCCTTTTCCTGTGCTTCCCCAGCAAAATCCTCATCTAGCTGACAGATCTTTACAATCCAGACTTCATTCTGCTGCCTGTCTGGCTTAGTGGACTTGGAACCAGGCTTTGGGAGTTTGATTTTGAGGCTTTAACACAGGGCAGCTGCACTCCTGCTGCTTGGACCCTTTGAAACCCGGCACGAGCAGTTCTGTGAGGACCTGGTAAGGTGGAAATCTCTCTGACCTGCCACTCGGGCCACCCACATCTCATCCAAAAGCCCATTTTCAGCAGCTTCTTTTTTGAAATGGGTGATGTTTAAACCATCGTGCGGGAGGACACGCTGCTCGCCTTGCCCAAGGGGCTGATGTCAGGGAGGGGGGTGCGCTGTCAGCCCCTGTAAATGCTGAAGAGGTGTTGTGAGTGCTGGGTGTTTGAACAATCCCACGTTATCCCTGTGGATCTGTCAGGAAATCTTTTGCCACCAGCCCAAAACTACTGGAGTTTTCACACCTCTTTCCTGTCTCACCTTGGAAAAGGGGATCATCTTCTAGATGGCCGCGCGAGGGCAGACAGCAGCCTGTCCTCGGCAGCACAGGAGCCTGTCTGGGAGCTCCTCTCCCTCTCCTAGCAATTTCAGGTCGTGATTCTCTACAGATCACAAAGTTGCCCGTGCAGGAGGCCTCAGGTCTCTTCTGAGCCCCCCTGTGTGTCGCAGGGTGACTGAGGTCTCTCATTCCAGCTACACTGAGCACTCCAGTCTGTGTCCTGTCCTGAAATCTCCATTGGAAATACTACTGAGAACAAGGATGTGCACCTCCCAAAGCATGGATCGCTTCTGTGCCTTGTAAAAGACAAATGTTAAATGCAAAAAGGTGCTTAGAGAGGGGAGAGAAGCAAAGTGTGGGACTCAAAATACATCCTTCTTCCCTCACATCTGCTAATCGGGGTCCTGAAAGAAGTAAACTCTGAGTAGTTTCTCATGAGTCTAGGAGAAAACCAGTGAGTCTGGCTGTGCTTATCCATAGTAGAGATTCTACTTTTAGAATGTGGGGCTGTCCAGGTCGATGTGTTGAGTATATTTGTTGTAGACGATTCACCCCCTGGCCAGAATCCATCCTTACAAGCCCACACAATGGACTCTGCACACGCCTTTTGAGGCTGTTCATTGGGATGTGGAAGAATGGGAAGAAGCAGGTGAATGTGTCCTGGCCTCCCACAGCCTCTGGTGCTTCCAAACCACCTCTCAGAGCCTCAGCATAAGTTCCATTTGGCATGCAACCCTGAGGCACCTCCAGGGGCAGCTGAGGGGGTACGTGAGAGCACATCGTCCTCAGAGAACTAGAGCAGGCTGGAGACCCTCCTGTATCAGGGAGTTCAGGCTCATGGGTGAGAGCAGCCTCAGGGTCCTCGGGGTCCTGGAGCCCTTCCAGGAGCGGGAGCTGAGCTGTTTGCAGGGGCAGGAGCTGTGCAGAGCCTGGAGACCCAGGCGAAGGCGCAGTGAAGGGGATCAAAGAGGGAGAGCCAGTGAGCAACACTTGGACCCCCCAGGCCACCTCCAGGTTCCAGAGGCAGCTCAGAGGGGACGTGAGAGCACATCATCCTCAGAGAACGGGAGCAGGCTGGAGACCCTCCTGTATCAGGGAGCTCTGGCTCGGGGGTGAGAGCAGCCTCAGGGTCCTTGGGGAAGCAAGGTCTTCTCCTGACACTGTGCCAGTCCCAGTCCATGGCAGGTTGCATGACCTGGCCTTGCCCATTGCCAAAATTAGAGCCCACTCCTCCCCATCAGGGCTGGGCCGGGTGGTCGGGAGGAGGGGAGTCGGTGCCGCCTCGGCGTGGGCTGTCCACAGAAGGCCCGGATGGCTTCTCCATGCCACGGCTCCCCAGCCACACGGAGCTCTCCTGGGCTGAGAGCTGACCACGCTGCTCGTGGTCTCCTCTGAGCAGCACCTGCGTTCGAGTCGGTGCTGCTGAGCCTGCTCTGCCCCTCCCTCTTATCGGTTTTAATTAGAAAACTCTGCAGCCCACAGCCTGGGTCTGTGAGGGATGCCAGAGACGTCACCCGGAGAGCCAGATAGGATGACCAGCAAGCTTTGTTAATGAGCGGAAGACTAATGAACTCTGTAATTAGCAGGTGTGCAGGGGCAAGCAGAGGTGCGGCGAGGCATGCACAGTGTGGCCACAGAGGCATGTGAGGAGGCATCAGCAGAGCAGCCCAAATCCCCTCTGATGGAGCGTCGCAGACCCCTTTGTGGGGTCCCTGCCGTTCCAGGGCATTGTGGCAGTTCCCCTTTCCCAGAGCTGGGCTGATGGTCCCAGGCAGAGATGCCAGGCTCTGTCTGGACCTTGTGGGTGCTGCACCAAGGCCACAGATTGTGCTTCCTTACATCTCCTTGAGCTCCTTGTCCAATGGTGGTACCCACCCTCAGATGGAGACATGCCATTTGTCAGGGTCCCGGTTCCGGAGGTGCCTTTGGTGGCCTCCCTAGGTTGGAACCTTGTAATTTCCAGGAGGCTGCTGGTGGGGCCGTTTATCTGGCACCTGGAATTTGCAGCCGCTGCAAATTTGTATGGCAGGGACCTGGCGATGGAGATGGCTTTAATTAGCCGGTGACGCGGCGGGGACATGGAGGCCTCCGGAGCCGAAGAAGTGCCCCAGGAAGTCAGCAGAGCCCCGGGATCAGATATGGGAGGAAAAGACCTGCATGGAGCAGCAGATTTTCCCCCAGATCAGTGGTTAGCAAGGCGGAAACCAACCACAGCACTGGTCTGGCACCTCCCAAATGCTTTGGAGCGATGGCTCCTCCCTTGGCACCTTGCTTGCTGCCCCCACCCCTGCCCCTGGGATATAAGGCCCCCTCAGAGCAGCCTCGGCACAGCACATCCCTCTCCAGCGAGGCAGACAGCAGCTGCAGCTCCAGTTCCAGCCCCGCTGCTCCTGAGGAGAGTCAACCCGCAGCCTTCAGCATGGGTAAGGAGGGGCACTGAGGTGCCCGTTGGCAGCCGGGCCGGGAGAAGGTCGCTGGGGTGGGACAGAGTCTTCAGTGCTTTCTCATCATCTTCTCCTCTTCTCCACCCAGACAGATGCAGAGTTCAGTGCTACGACTACTCCACCTGCCCCGATATCGTGAAAGGCAAGTCCTGCTGAGTCCTCTTCTCTCCAATCTCCTCTTCACCTCCGTCTTCTTTTACTCCTTTTCTTCTCTTCTTCTTCTTTTATTCTCTCCTTCTTCTCTCCTTCTCTCCTGTTCTCTCCTCCTCTCTCCACTCTTCTTCTCCCTGGCTCTTGGCACATTGTAACCCGATGTTCCCTATGCCCAGCTCCTAGAGAGGAGGTTGCCTACGTGACCTGTACCTACCGGGAAACTTGCATCGACCAGCCGGACTTCCTGGCCACCGTCGATCTGAACCCCAGGTCTCCGTATTACGGCCAGGTACCTGTCTGTGGGCTGGGATGCTCTGGGGCTGTGACAAGCTGCTGGTTCTGTGCTTCTCCTGCCTCCAGGTTCCAGGCATTCCTCTTCCTGCTCTCCTGCCTCTGTCCTCTGGGCTTGGTGCTCAGTAAAGCATCTTGCTCTCTGTCCGAGGGACATATTTGCTCTGAGTCACTTCCCAACTCACTTCCAGAGCACCTTGGGCTGATCATAAGCTTTTGGGCGGCTGCTGGGAATCACCCTGCCAGCAGCTGCTCCGCATGGGAAAGGGTCTCGAGCTCTCCCAGCACCGTGCAGAGGAGCTGCTGGCACCAGGGTCCCCGTTTCTCCTCGTGTGAACCCTAACTCTGCATTGACTGCCTAGGTGGTCCACCGCCTGCCCATGCCCAACCTCAAAGACGAGCTGCATTGCTTGGGGTGGAGCACTGGCTGCACCTGCTTGGACAACACGGCACCGAAAAGGAACAAGCTGATCCTTCCCGGGCTGATCTCCTCCCGCATTTACGTGGTGGATGTGGGTTCCCAGTGCCGGGCTCCCAAGCTGTGTAAGGTAACGCCTGCAGAGATTCCCAGATGCCTTTCTGGGAAAGACTTGGGAACTGGTGCTCTGGAACAGTACACGGGCAAGAAGGCTTCTCTCCTCACCTCTCTGCTGCCCGGGTTTTGGGGGGCTGGGTCACATCTCCCCCTCAGCTCTCTGCTGTGGCAGCAAGGGAGGCTCCGGCCGTTGTTGCGGTCTGACTCGGGGGGCTGCATCCTTGCTGCCTGCGCAGGGTCTGTCGCAGGCTCTGTGCTCTGAGGGGTCAGAGGCTGATGGGGGTGTCAACGTTTTCCAGATGATTGAGCCAGTGGATGTCTTCTGGAAGTGCAACAAGGGCTACCTCTGTGTAGTCCACAGCCTGCCCAACGGGGACGTGCTGATTTCCAACATGGGAGATCCTGCGGGCAATGGGAAAGGTACGTTCTGAAGCGGTCCTCCTGCTGCCGAGCAGCATGTCTCTGCCCAGTGAAGTGCGGCAGCTGAGTGGCATTTAGACCTTGCCAACCGTGTGATGCTCGTGCCCCAGGCTCTTCCCATTCGGGAGCGCAGCAGGCGATGTGTCACACACCCTTTTCTGTACCCCAGGGGGCTTTATCGTGCTGGATGGAGAGACCCTTGATCTGAAGGGGAACTGGGAGAACGAGTGTGAGGCCCCGCCAACCGGCTACGACTTCTGGTACCAGCCGCGCCACAACGTCCTGATCAGCTCTGCCGGATTAGTGCCCAAGCGTGCAGGATGGGGCTTTAACCCCTGTGACTTGAAGAAGGGTGAGGGAAGGGGCCGGGAACACTGGGCAGTGTTGGTCTCCATGGGCAGCCCCCTCTCCTGACATGCTTTTTCTCTCCCTCAGGGGTCTTTGGGCGCCGCCTGAACGTGTGGAACTTGGCCTGCCGCACCCTCACCAAGTGCTTCGACCTGGGGGAGGACTCTCTGCCCCTGAGCGTTAAGTTCCTCCACAACCCCGATGCTGCCGAGGGCTACGTCAGCTGTGCCCTGAGCGGCAACATCTTCCGCTTCTACAAGTGCGAGGCGAGTACTGGGCCAGTACGTTGAGTGCAGAGGGAGAGGAGGGGGTGTGGGGGTGGGCAGCAGCCCCACCAGACGTGGTCCTACATGGCACCTGTGTTTCTTGTGCAGAGAGATGACTGGGTAGTGGAAGAGGTGATCCACATTCCGCCCAAGGAAGTGACGGGCTGGATTATGCCCACGATGCCAGGTTAGTGCAGCTCTGATGCCCAGGGACGTGGCTGTGGTGGCTGCTGCAGTGCCTTGTCTGGAGCTCTCTCTCTCTCTCTGCCCCAGCCTTCACGGTCGACCTCATCATCTCACGGGACGACAGGTTCCTGTACCTCAGCAACTGGTGGCATGGGGACATCCGCCAGTACGAGCTCTCCAAAAACTGCAAACCCAGGCTGGTGGGGCAGGTAAGGAGGAGCCGACGGGCTGCAGCGCTGGGCTGCTGAGTGGGGCCTGGTGCTGGCCAGATGAGCAGGCAGCATGTCTCCCGGTGCCTCTTACAGGTGTTTGTGGGAGGCAGCATCCTGCGAGGTGGACCCGTGACCGTGTGCAGGGATGAGGAGCTGAAGTGCCAGCCGGATCCCCTGGTCATCAAGGTGAGTTCTGCAGCCTCTCTGCCTGCTGTCCCTTGGACTTTGGCTCTGCCCAGGGGTTCTGGGGTGGGTCTCTGCTGCCATCACCCCTGTGTCGGTGGTGCCTGGGAGCCTGGCTGTGTTCGGAGGGCGGGTGGCTGCTCCGCTCCCCTGCCCGGCTGGTGTTGGCTGCTGAAAGGATGAAGCCGGTAATGCCGCTGCTGTCTGTTGTGCCTTCAGTGCAAGAGAGTGTACGGTGCTCCCAGTAAATTGCAGCTCAGCCTGGATGGCAAGAGGCTGTATGTCACCAACTCCTTCTGCAGCACGTGGGACAAGCAGTTCTACCCGACTATGGTCAAGTAAGAGAAGTTGGGGAAGGAGGGGGCTCCCTGGCATGGCACGGCGGTGGGGAGGGGGAAGGGTCTGTGCTTTGCTTGTGCGTAATGGCTGCGCTCTCATCCCCTCCCAGGGAAGGCTCTGTCATGCTGCAGATTGATGTGGACACGGAGAAGGGGGGCCTGTGTGTGAACAAGAACTTCCTGGTGGATTTTGGGAAGGAGCCCAACGGGCCTTGCCTTGCCCACGACATCCGCTTCGCTTCTGGGGATTCCACCTCTGATATCTTGGCCTAGGCGCCGCCCCAAAGACCCCCCTGCTTCTCTCCCTCCTGTCTGCAGCCATTCCAAATGAGCGTAGGGTGATTGGGTCTGGGAGTGCCCCTCATCGCTGAGCCTAGATTCCTGCTGACACGAGCTCTGGTGGCTCTGCATCCTGCCAGGGTTCAGGTCGGGCAGACCAGTGAACAAAGGCGCACGGCGCGTCTCCAGCCCTGTTTCCAGGGCAAAGCCACCCCCGGGCCCAGCCCACAGAGCAGAGCCCGGGGCAGCTGCTCTCATCTCCAGATGTGCAGCACACATGGTGCCTTTGGCACAAGAGAAGTGCCTGGGCTGTCTGAGCTGCTGTTGTCCAGCCAGGGCCTGCTGGGAGAGTCTTCCCTGGCCAGAGAGCCTGTGCTGGCTCCTCCCGTGCCTGGGTGGGCCTGGTCACGGCTGAAGGAGAACAAAGTGCTGTCCTGTGGAAAGAAGCGCCTGTTCCTGACACTGGTCTGCTCTTGTTTCTGCTTTATCCAAGAATAAAGTTGTTCTTTGCATCAGCTGCACCTTCACGTCCCTTATTACACTGAACCTGTCTATAGCCGCATCAAAGGGTTCGCTCGGGGTTGGGCAGTCCCTGAGACAGGTCCCTGAGCAGTAGAAGTTGTCTTTGCTTGTTCCTTTTCTGTGCCCACCCTTGCAGGCAGGTGGGTTGTAGGGAGACTTGGCAGAAGCATTTGTTCTTTCTCCACCCCGAACACACGTCCCTGGTCAAAGCCTCATGGTGTTGCCATCCCCCAGACCGACTGCCTGGCTTTGGTGGGGCCACGTTAAGATACATCAAGGACTGAAGGCAGACATGTTAATGGAGACTCCAGGAGTCTCTCAGGATTGGTACATGGCTGCCTTGCAGCTGGTGAGGACAGTGATTCCAGCTCCATCGGTTCACATGGGCAGCGCTGTCGGGCAGAGTCATGTCAGGGTTTTCCCCACAGCTCTCTGCATTTGCTGCTCACGGGGTTGGCAGAATGGTTTCTGTCCCTTAAAACCTCTCAGTAGACCCTGGTCCTTCCCTCTTGGGAGTTCCACAGAAGCAAGGTGTGATTCCTGGGGCTGTAGATTGTTGTCCTGCTTGCCATGTGCTGCAGAGGGTGTCAGTTCCCCCCTGCACAGTGCGAGGCTGTTGGCTGCACAGGACAGCAGCCTCTGGCCTTTGTACCCCTGCGGCACAGCCGCACCCTTTGCGTCAGCCCCACTGGCCTTGAGCCCTTCTCACGGGTGTGGATTTCTGTCAGATTCAGCAGTACTTTGGGGGTTACAAAAACCAGGCTCTAGAGGGTCCTTCTGAGCCTTCACTTTGTATGTATTTACCCTGGAAACACTCCCCTTGATGCACTTTGCTCTTCTCATGGCTCTCGCGCTGGTTGGCATCACGGGCACCTGCATGTGCCACACTCCTGAGCTGCCTCGTTTGAGGGCTTTTATGGGGGATGCCCCTGCTCCTGTGGTGGCTTTGGGATGAGCCTTATCTCACCTAATGTCACACCCTACAGAGCACCCTGATGGGGCTGGACACGGGGAAGTGCTCCTGTACCTAATGGCCGCGTTTAGGGGGTTGATGGGAGAGTCTGCTGTCCTCAGGCCACTGACTGCCCACCCTCTCTGTCTTGCAGGTGGTGGCACAGCAGGGTGAGGACTCAGCCCGGGCTTTGAGCTGCAGCGCGGCCCTGAAGACCCACCAGCAGCACGGCAGAGCTGACCCAGCTCCTCCTCTGCCTGAGTCAGATGGACACAGACACATTTCTGCTGGTATGAGCAAACTCTTCCATCCCCTCCAAGGCCTGTTCCCAGGTCTCCAGGTCCTGGTTTCCATGTTTGATGGAGCGTGGGCCTTTCCTCACCCTCGTGTGCGAGTTACCCCAAGGAGCATGGAACACCGTGCCTCGGCGTGGCTGCACGTGCCTTGGCACGGCTTGGGGTGGCCCCAGTAGGGTGGATGCTCCTTCTGGTCCCTCTGGTGGTTACCTGGAAGATGCTCAAGCATATTCAATAGCAGCAGCCCCACACACTTGATGTCCTCCCCTCGAGCCCGCAGGCTGCATCACGTTAATATTGAGATCCCTGGATGCCTCTTATGGTGCTTTTGGAGCCTTGATCCTTTCAGGGTCTGCATGTTGGGCTGAATTTGGAGAACTTGCACTGGCTGGGATTGTGACCATTTTTCTTCTGCAAGGGATGATGCGGAGGAGATGAGGATGCACATGGGACTTTCTGGCTGTTTCTTGAAGCATTTTGCAGAGGAATTGTGGGTATGGCAGAGGGGCAGCGATGGATTAGGTTGTTTTACCACAGATTAAACTATTCCCTCTGTAACAGATGAACAAACCCCTGATCCATATTCTTCCTTCACAGCCACCATTGAATTAATAGAGGCTGGCCAGAAACTCCTAGAAAAGCATAAAGTGAGTCCTTGGAGTGGAACCTGAAATGTGTAGTTCACATGTGTCCCTGGTTTGCATTTCCATCTCCTTCTGCCAGAGGAAAGAAACCATTCTTGGTTTATGAGAAGCTTGGAGTGTGATTTGCAGGGCTCCAGGGGACCCGAAAGGAAAGGTGGCACTGCTGCCTTCAGGCAGAGGCACAGGGAGGGGAAGAGGCAGGTCCTGCTCCTCCGCCCTCCCTGGGTGGGTGATGCCATCACTCCTCCCCTGTCTGAGGGATCGGATGGACTGTGGGTTGTGGGAGGAGGAGGTTGCCAGAGCTGATCCGGCAGAAACTGCGCTGCCAAAAAAGCGACTCCTTGTCCAGCCTCCCCCCGGGGCTGCACCCAACAGGGCCCTTCGGGGGCCGCCTAAAGTTGCTGCTCATAACACAGTGTCTGAAATCACAACTGAAGGATGCAGTGTTCAGGTGGGTTTGTCCAGTTGTAGCTGTGGGGAGGGGTGATCCCACCACTGCTGTGCTTCTGGCCAGACCTCTCTGACCCTCCTTTGGGCTCCGGGCACCCAGCAAACCTTGGCACTGGCTTCTGAGGTGACATGCTGAGAGGCACCACATGTGCCAGGCATGAGTCTGGATGCTGTCTGCTTAGCACAGAGCCCCAGGGTGGTGGAACTCAGCCCTGCCTGCTCCTCACCACGCGTGTGCTAGCCCGAGCCTGCCTCTGCCCCTCAGGCTCTTTGCGTTTCCACTCACACCGAAGGTTTGAGCGCTCTGCCATTCCCTTCACAGTTTGACAGCGAAGCTGTCTCACAGCACCTGCAAGGGTTGGGGTGGTGGTTTTCCTTCTGCTCCTGAAGAGGGGATTGGAGTGGAACAGAGGGAAACCCTTGAGAGATGTGGAGCCTGTGAGGTCTCACACAGCATGCCTCTGCTCGCACTTCCTGCAGCCCTTCCAGGAGCGGGAGCTGAGCTGTTTGCAGGGGCAGGAGCTGTGCAGAGCCTGGAGACCCAGGCGAAGGCGCAGTGAAGGGGATCAAAGAGGGAGAGCCAGTGAGCAACACTTGGACCCCCCAGGCCACCTCTAGGTTCCAGAGGCTGCTGACAGGGGACGTGAGAGCACATCGTCCTCAGAGAGCTGGAGCAGGCTGGAGACCCTCCTGTATCGGGGAGCTCTGGCTCGGGGGTGAGAGCAGCCTCAGGGTCCTTGGGGAAGCAAGGTCTTCTCCTGACACTGTGCCAGTCCCAGTCCATGGCAGGTTGCATCACCTGGCCTTGCCCATTGCCAAAATTAGAGCCCGCTCCTCCCCATCAGGGCTGGGCTGGGTGGTCGGGAGGAGGGGAGTCGGTGCCGCCTCGGCGTGGGCTGTCCGCAGAAGGCCCGGATGGCTTCTCCCTGCCACGGCTCCCCAGCCACAGGGAGCTCTCCTGGGCCGAGAGCTGACCACGCTGCTCGTGGTCTCCACTGAGCAGCACCTGCGTTCGAGTTGGTGCTGCTGAGCCTGCTCTGCCCCTCCCTCTTATCGGTTTTAATTAGAAAATTCTGCAGCCCACAGCCTGGGTCTGTGAGGGATGCCAGAGACGTCACCCGGAGAGCCAGATAGGATGACCAGCAAGCTTTGTTAATGAGCGGAAGACTAATGAACTCTGTAATTAGCAGGTGTGCAGGGGCAAGCAGAAGGTGCGGTGAGGCACGCACGTTGTGGCTGCAGAGGCATGTGAGGAGGCATCAGCAGAGCAGCCCAAATCCCCTCTGATGGAGCGTCGCAGGCCCCTCGTGAGGTCCCTGCTGTTCTGGGGCATTGTGGCAGTTCCCCTTTCCCAGAGTTGGGCTGATGGTCCCAGGCAGAGATGCTAGGCTCTGTCTGGACCTTGTGGTTGTGGCACCAACAAGGTCCCAGGTTGTGCTTCCTGAGGCAGCCTGTGCTGCCCCACGTCTCCTCGAGCTCCTCGTACGATGGTGGTACCCACCCTCAGATGGAGACGTGCCATCTGTCAGGGTCCCGGTTCTGGAGGTGCCTTTGGTGGCCTCCCTAGGTTGGAACCTTGTAATTTCCAGGAGGCTGCTGGTGGGGCCGCTTATCTGGCACCTGGAATTTGCAGCCGCTGCAAATTTGTATGGCAGGGACCTGGCGATGGAGATGGCTTTAATTAGCCGGTGACGCGGCGGGGACATGGAGGCCTCTGGAGCCGAAGAAGCGCCCCAGGAAGTCAGCAGAGCCCCGGGATCAGATATGGGAGGAAAAGACCTGCATGGAGCAGCAGATTTTCCCCCAGATCAGTGGTTAGCAAGGCGGAAACCAACCACAGCACTGGTCTGGCACCTCCCAAATGCTTTGGAGCGATGGCTCCTCCCTTGGCACCTTGCTTGCTGCCCCCACCCCTGCCCCTGAGATATAAGGCCCCCTTGGAGCAGCCTCAGCACAGCACATCCCTCTCCAGCGAGGCAGACAGCAGCTGCAGCTCCAGTTCCAGCCCCGCTGCTCCTGAGGAGAGTCACCCCGCGGCCTTCAGCATGGGTAAGGGGGGGCACTGAGGTGCCTGTTGGCAGCCAGGCCGGGAGAAGGCCACTGGGGTGGGACAGACTCTTCTGCGCTTTCTCATCATCTTCTCCTCTTCTCCACCCAGACAGATGCAGAGTTCAGTGCTACGACTACTCCACCTGCCCCGATATCGTGAAAGGCAAGTCCTGCTGAGTCCTCTTCTCTCCAATCTCCTCTTCACCTCTCTTCTTTTCCTCCTCTTCTTTTCTTCTCCTCTTCTTTTATTCTCTCCTTCTTCTCTCCTTCTCTCCTGTTCTCTCCTCCTCTCTCCATTCTTCTTCTCCCTGGCTCTTGGCACATTGTAACCCGACGTTCCCTATGCCCAGCTCCTAGAGAGGAGGTTGCCTACGTGACCTGTACCTACCGGGAAACGTGCATCGACCAGCCGGACTTCCTGGCCACCGTCGATCTGAACCCCAGGTCTCCGTATTACGGCCAGGTACCTGTCTGTGGGCTGGGCTGCTCTGGGGCTGTGACAAGCTGCTGGCTCTGTGCTTCTCCTGCCTCCGTGTTCCAGGCATTCCTCTTCCTGCTCTCCTGCCGCTGTCCTCTGGGCTTCGAGCTCGGTGAAGCATCTCGATCTCTGTGTCCTGGGGACACATCAGCTCTGAGTCACTTCCCAACTCACTTCCAGAGCATCTTAGGGCTACTCTGAGCTTTTGGGCAGCTGCTGGGAATCACCCTGCCAGAAGCTGCTCCGCATGGGAAAGGGTCTTGAGCGCCCCAGGGCTTTAGGCTATGCAGCCCTTGGGCAGAGCCCGGCGGGTTTCCAGGGGGCTGCAGGGTCAGGGACCCGCTCCTGGGCTCTGGGCTGGTGGCAAGGACAGGTCATGGGCAGTGAGTGGGACGTGTTGAAACCCACATGGGCTTCTGAGCATTTTCCACACGCTCTGAGCTCTGCTCTGGGGAGGAGTTTGGGGAGCGGCATTCAGCCCCCATCTCTAGAGACACCTTCCCAGCTGCAGCCAAAGGGAAGCTCCCAGCTCCGTGCAGAGGAGCTGCTGGCACCAGGGTCCCCGTTTCTCCCCGTGTGAACCCTAACTGTGCCTTGACTGCCTAGGTGGTCCACCGCCTGCCCATGCCCAACCTCAAAGACGAGCTGCATTCCTCGGGGTGGAGCACTGGCTGCACCTGCTTGGACAACACGGCACCGAAAAGGAACAAGCTGATCCTTCCCGGGCTGATCTCCTCCCGCATTTACGTGGTGGATGTGGGTTCCCAGTGCCGGGCTCCCAAGCTGTGTAAGGTAACGCCTGCAGAGATTCCCAGATGCCTTTCTGGGAAGGACTTGGGAACTGGTGCTCTGGAACAGTACACGGGCAAGAAGGCTTCTCTCCTCACCTCTCTGCTGCCCAGGTTTTGGGGGGCTGGGTCACATCTCCCCCTCAGCTCTCTGCTGCAGCAGCAAGGGAGGCTCCGGCCGTCGTTGCCGTCTGACTCGGGGGGCTGCATCCTTGCTGCCTGCGCAGGGTCTGTCGCAGGCTCTGTGCTCTGAGGGGTCAGAGGCTGATGGGGGTGTCAACGTTTTCCAGATGATTGAGCCGGTGGATGTCTTCTGGAAGTGCAACAAGGGCTACCTCTGTGTAGTCCACAGCCTGCCCAATGGGGACGTGCTGATTTCCAACATGGGAGATCCTGCGGGCAACGGGAAAGGTACGTTCTGCTGCAGTCATCCCTGCTGAAACCAACCCAGGCTCCAGACCCATAGAGTTTCAGAGGGCAAAGCCAAGATAGTCGCTCCTTAGTCCCTGTCCTAAGAGCAGGCGTCAGGCAGAGCCTGACCTGCAGAGTGGGAACAGGCGGAGATGGGTCAGAGGAAAAGGTGGTCCCCTCTGCACATGCGGCCTGTCTCAGTGGGTCTTGCTCCTCTGCTGTGCTGGGGACCGGGCAGGGGGTGCGAGCGCTTGGCTGAGAAAGTGCATACGAGTGATGCTCGTGCCCCAGGCTCTTCCCATTCGGGAGCGCAGCAGGCGATGTGTCACACACGCCTTTCTGTACCCCAGGGGGCTTTATCGTGCTGGATGGAGAGACCCTTGATCTGAAGGGGAACTGGGAGAACGAGTGTGAGGCCCCGCCAACCGGCTACGACTTCTGGTACCAGCCGCGCCACAACGTCCTGATCAGCTCTGCCGGATTAGTGCCCAAGCGTGCAGGATGGGGCTTTAACCCCTGTGACTTGAAGAAGGGTGAGGGAAGGGGCCGGGAACACTGGGCAGTGTCGGTCTCCATGGGCAGCCCCCTCTCCTGACATGCTTTTTCTCTCCCTCAGGGGTCTTTGGGCGCCGCCTGAACGTGTGGAACTTGGCCTGCCGCACTCTCACCCAGTGCTTCGACCTGGGGGAGGACTCTCTGCCCCTGAGCGTTAAGTTCCTCCACAACCCCGATGCTGCCGAGGGCTACGTCAGCTGTGCTCTGAGCGGCAACATCTTCCGCTTCTACAAGTGCGAGGCGAGTACTGGGCCAGTACGCTGAGTGCAGAGGGAGAGGAGGGGGTGTGGGGGTGGGCAGCAGCCCCACCAGACATGGTCCTTCATGGCACCTGTGTTTCTTGTGCAGAGAGACAACTGGGTAGTGGAAGAGGTAATTCACATTCCGCCCAAGGAAGTGACGGGCTGGATTATGTCCAAGATGCCAGGTTAGTGCAGCTCTGATGCCCGGGGACGTGGCTGTGGTGGCTGCTGCTGCTGCTGCCTTGTCTGGAGCTCTCTCTCTCTCTGCCCCAGCCTTCACGGTCGACCTGGTCATCTCACGGGATGACAGGTTCCTGTACCTCAGCAACTGGTGGCATGGGGACATCCGCCAGTACGAGCTCTCCAAAAACTGCAAGCCCAGGCTGGTGGGGCAGGTAAGGAGGAGCCGACGGGCTGCAGCGCTGGGCTGCTGAGCGGGGCCTGGTGCTGGCCAGATGAGCAGGCAGCATGTCTCCCGGTGCCTCTTACAGGTGTTTGTGGGAGGCAGCATCCTGCGAGGTGGACCCGTGACCGTGTGCAGGGATGAGGAGCTGAAGTGCCAGCCGGATCCCCTGGTCATCAAGGTGAGTTCTGCAGCCTCTCTGCCTGCTGTCCCTTGGACTTTGGCTCTGCCCAGGGGTTCTGGGGTGGGTCTCTGCTGCCATCACCCCTGTGTCGGTGGTGCCTGGGAGCCTGGCTGTGTTCGGAGGGCGGGTGGCTGCTCCGCTCCCCTGCCCGGCTGGTGTTGGCTGCTGAAAGGATGAAGCCGGTAACGCCGCTGCTGTCTGTTGTGCCTTCAGTGCAAGAGAGTGTACGGTGCTCCCAGTAAATTGCAGCTCAGCCTGGATGGCAAGAGGCTGTACGTCACCAACTCCTTCTACAGCACGTGGGACAAGCAGTTCTACCCGACTATGGTCAAGTAAGAGAAGTTGGGGAAGGAGGGGGCTCCCTGGCACGGCACGGCGGTGGGGAGGGGGAAGGGTCTGTGCTTTGCTTGTGCGTAATGGCTGCGCTCTCACCCCCTCCCAGGGAAGGCTCTGTCATGCTGCTGATTGATGTGGACACGGAGAAGGGGGGCCTGTGTGTGAACAAGAACTTCCTGGTGGATTTTGGGAAGGAGCCCAACGGGCCTTGCCTTGCCCACGACATCCGCTTCGCTTCTGGGGATTCCACCTCTGATATCTTGGCCTAGGTGCCACCCCAAAGACCCCCCTGCTTCTCTCCCTCCTGTCTGCAGCCATTCCAAATGAGCATAGGGTGACTGGGTCTGGGAGTGCCCCTCATCGCTGCGCCTAGATTCCTGCTGACACGAGCTCTGGTGGCTCTGCATCCTGCCAGGGTTCAGGTCGGGCAGACCAGTGAACAAAGGCACACGGTGCGTCTCCAGCCCTGTTTCCAGGACAAAGCCACCCCCAGGCCCAGCCCACAGAGCAGAGCCCGGGGCAGCTGCTCTCATCTGAGAGCAGCATGCAGGACACACAGTGCCTTTGGCACAAGTGAAGTGCCTATGCTGTCTGAGCTGCTGTTGTCCAGCCAGGGCCTGCTGGGAGAGTCTTCCCTGGCCAGAGAGCCTGTGCTGGCTCCTCCCGTGCCTGGGTGGGCCTGGTCACGGCTGAAGGAGAACAAAGTGCTGTCCTGTGGAAAGAAGCGCCTGTTCCTGACACTGGTCTGCTCTTGTTTCTGCTTTATCCAAGAATAAAGTTGTTCTTTGCATCAGCTGCACCTTCATGTTTCTGCCGGTACGAGCAAACTCTTCCATCCCCTCCAGGGCCTGTTCCCAGGTCTCCAGGTCCTGGTTTCCATGTTTGATGGAGCGTGGGCCTTTCCTCACCCTCGTGTGCGAGTTACCCCGAGGAGCGTGGAACGCCGTGCCTCGGCGTGGCTGCACGTGCCTTGGCACGGCTTGGGGTGGCCCCAGTAGGGTGGATGCTCCTTCTGGTCCCTCTGGTGGTTACCTGGGAGCTTCTCCACGGTGCCAGCGCCTGTCAAGCCTTTCACAGCCTCTGACAGATCTCCTGGGTCAGGAGGACAGACCCCCTGGGCCCTGGTTGGTAACACCCTTCAGCCCTGTTGAGCTGCAGCGGGATGTTTCTGCGGAGGGTGTTTGTGTGTGGTCTGGCAGCTGCTGCTTCTCCGGGCCTTGTCCTTGGCATTGACGCCCTGGAGCTTCCTGGAGAAGCTCTCAGAGGCCTGGCAGGATGGGGGGGACGTGCTGGCCCTCAGCAGGCACTGAGCTGCGGCCTGCTCTGTGCTCCCCTCTTCCCTGCTGAGCCCCTCGGTTTTCCTGCGTGTGAGAACCCTGCAGCGCGTCCCAGCCACGGCCCCTCTGGGTGTGGAGGAGGTTCTGGTAGCTCTGAAACACCTTCCCAGCACGTTCTCAGTGCTGTAAAACACTAAAGGCTGCTCCAGCACCTCCCACACCCCAGGCCTGCGGATCCTCCCCTCCGTGTCCTTTTCCCAAACTTTCCTTCTCCCCATCCTGCTTCCTCTGTAGTTGAACCCCGTGCAGCTGATCTCCTCTCCCTTTGCCCCTCACAGGCACAATGCAGGCAGGATCATCTCCTCGGGCCGCCCAGCAGCAGCAGAGCTCCAACCCAGCCTCCAGCACAGGTAAGAGCTCTCGGGAGACAGGGCTTGGTGGCTGCTCCTGGGGGACAGAGCTGGGTGGCTGCTCTCAGGGGACAGGGCTTGGTGGCTGCTCTCAGGGGACAGGGCTTGGTGGCTGCTCTCAGGGGACAGGGTTTGGTGACTTGCTGCCTTCTGGCCACAGGCTCCTCTGCTGGCTCTGCTCTCGTGGAGTCGTTACTGTGCCACCTAGAAATCACACAGTGAAAGGAAAGGTGGGGATGAACGTGGGGATTTCTCCAGCCAGGGACAGGTTTCTTTTCTCCAGCTACTGAAAGTGCCAGGGAACGTTTTGGCAGAGGGATGATTCAGAGCCACATAACTATCCCCTCCTTTATTCGCCATGGCTTGTACCAGCTGTGCCTGTGGCTGTCAGAGGCCCAATGTCCTTGCTGGGAATCGGGCTCCAACGGGGAGGAGGGAGAAGGAAGCTGGAGCAGAGGGTTCTTGGTGCTGCGGGCAGGGGCATCTCCCAGGAGAGCAGAGGCACCAGTGATAAAATGAGTCAGAATGGGAACAAATGAGAAGCTGACTAAGCAAAGCTGACTCAGCAAACCCAGGGCTTAGCTGGGTTTCCCTCCCTCTCCCGAGGCTTGCTGGTGTAACTGGGGAAGAGAATCCCTTAGGTGCCAGCCCTTGTTTCCCAACCAGCTCTCCTCCTGTGTTACCCACGATGATGTTCTCAGCAGCTGTAGAGACGGAGGCCCGACAGGCTCCGTGTGCTCCACCTGCCCAGAGAGCCACAGCAGCATGATGGGGATGCTCAGGATGGTGCTCGGGGCTGGAGGAGGCTGATGCCTCAAGCACGGGTGCAAACAGCTTCCCATGCAGCCACTGTGCAGCCCCCAGCCCAGGGGCTCAGCTCACCCCGCAGAGATGGGATGCTCTCTCCCAGGGGGAATCTTCTTCTCTTCCCCTGCCCCCAAGCACCTGTGGCAGCCCCTCTGGAGCTGCAGCCCAGCCATGCCATCCTTCTTCCCACCCCCCCCCATCCTCACAGAGGAATCACAGGAGTCTCAGTGTCTCCTCGAGGCCGGGGGAGCCTGGCATCTGCTGAGCAGCTCTTCCTCGCTGCCGCAGCGATGCCATGGAGAAACGCGGCTCTGAGCCCTGGACCTTCCTGTGTTAGGAACCCTTCTCTGGACCTTTGGGCTGCAAAAGCTTTTGGGGGGCATTTGGCTGCCCATGGGCACCCCAGTTCACTCCGGGCATTGCCAGAGAACACATGCAGCTGCTCCAGCGAGTGGTTCCTCAGTGAAAAGGGGGATTTAAAGAGCTTGCTGTGACCTCAGTGCTGTTTGTTTCTGTTCCCCTCGACGCAGAGGAGTGTGGAGCGTGTGGTCCCGGCTTCGCCTCACCTCTGGATGCCATGAAAGGCAAGTCTGAGGGGCTGGGCAGGCAGGGAAAAGCCCTGCGCTGCCTGGGATTAGAGCAAGGCTTTGGGGAGGGCGTCACCCATTAACTCCCTTCTCCCAGGGCTCTCCCAGGAAGCCTTAGGGAAGCGACAGTTCTGCCTCTGGCCTGTCCTGAGCCCAGACAACCCCTGCTCTTCCCAGGCACGGCACTCTGCTGCCGATGGCTGAGCTCACAGGGTGACTCCTTGTCGGACACCCGGCCCCACAGCTGCTCCATGGGCACCTTCCTGAGGAACACACATGGGTTCAGACAACGTTTTTGTCTCCAAAGGGCCCCGGGAGGAGATTGTGTACGTGCCCTGCATCTACAGAAACACAGGGAGGCAGAAACCCGACTTTCTGGCCACGGTGGACGTGAACCCAGCATCTCCCCAGTACTGCCAGGTACCAAACACGTTGTCCTGGTGCTGGGCTGGGCTGGGAACCAGCTCAGTGTGGCCCCTTCACGCTGCCCAACGCTGCTGCTCAGCACCCAAGGCTGATCCCCATCCCTGAGCCTTCCTGTGCTCACAGAACTTACACAAAACCCACTTCATGCCCCCATCCTGAAGATACCCTTAGCACCACCACTCCCCTCTGTGGGGTGAGACCCTCCTGAGCCACCCCGACCCCATGGCGGGGGGTCTGGAAGGGTGGGGGCTGCCCTCTCTGCCCACAGCAGAGACCAGTGCCCGCAGGGCTGGGGCTCCACAGGTGATCCACCGCCTGCCCATGCCCAACTGGGGGGACGAGCTACACCACTCGGGCTGGAACACCTGCAGCAGCTGCTTCGGGGATGCCAGCAAGAAGAGGAACCGCCTGGTGCTGCCCAGCCTCATCTCCTCCCGCATCTACGTGGTGGACGTGGGGACTGACCAGCGAGCTCCCAGGCTCTTCAAGGTAAGGTGGAGGTGGTGCCCAGCCATGGTAAAGCTCCACACAGGCTCTGCCCCTCCAGCTGCACGGCAAGTCTCATCCCAAGGCTGGGCAGAGGAGCTGCCCTGGTCACGCCACGGGGTAACGCCAGGACTGGGCTGGCACCAGGGCTGGCACAGTACCTGTGAACTCTCACAGGTTGTCAACCCAGAGGACGTCTTCTGGAAGTGCAACCTGGGCTACCCCCACACCTCACACTGCCTGGGCAGCGGGGAGATCATGATCAGCACCCTGGGAGACCCAGCTGGCAACGGGAAAGGTACCCCAGCCTCCCCGAGGCTCCCCTGAGGGAGGGGGTGCTGGGATGGGAGGAAGGGGCTCCATATTGGAGCTGTCCTGGGGGCTTTGTCCAGGTCTCCCAGCCCGTCCAGCAGCCTGGACCACAGTGGGTCCCTCTGTCTCTGCTGGGTTCTAACCTGCCAGCCTGGCTGGTCCCCTCACCGCTGTGGTTCGGCTTCTGCTTCAGGCGGCTTCATTCTGCTGGATGGAGAAACCTTTGAGATCAAAGGCAACTGGGAGAAAGGGGACGAAGTGCCCCCGATGGGCTACGACTTCTGGTACCAGCCACGCCACAACGTCCTGATCAGCACTGAGTGGGGGATCCCCAAATGCCTGGGGTACGGGTTCAACCCACGGGATCTGAAGAAAGGTGAGAAAGCAGCTGGTGACCAGCTGGAGAGGGACCTGCCCGGGGTTGCTAGAGTCCCGTTCCCATGTGTGCTGGTGTGGAGCCCCCGGGGCAGTTCCTGGGGAGAGCCAAAGGGGCTGGGGACTCACCCCGAGGCGCAGCTTCTCCTCGGGGCCCCGTGCCCTCTCACCCTCCCTCCCAGGGCGCTATGGCCGCCACCTGAATGTGTGGGACTGGACCACTCACACCCACGTCCAGGCCATCGACGTGGGCGAGGACGCGGCACCGCTGGAGATCCGCTTCCTGCACAACCCCGACGCCGCCGAGGGCTACGTGGGCTGCACCATCAGCAGCTCCATCCACCGCTTCTACAAGACCGAGGTACATCCTCCCCCTGGGGTGGGTGGAGAAGGGGCGCTGCCCCTCGGCTCTGCGCAGCGTCCCGCATCCCCCATCATCTTCCCGGCTCCTCCACACACGGCCTCTCTGCACCCAGAGCCTGAGCTGGCTCAGGGCAGTCGCACCAGAAGACTTGTCCAGACTGGTGGCAGTTTAGGCTGAAATTACACGATTTAAAGGCGATTTATTTCTGCCTTTGTTGTGGGTTTAGAGCAGCCCCAGCAGTGCTCTGCTCAGCGTCTGTATTGCTCATAATGACGAACTGGGCACGAGCGTCTCTCACCAAACCAGCCAACCCAGCTGGAGAATCAGATGGGTTTTGGCTCCTAAACTTTTCCTTGGGTCCCCCAAAGCCCTTCCTTGGATCCCCCAGCCCATCTCCCCACCCACTCCACAGAGATAGCCGGCAAAGCAGCAGAGACGAGGGGTGTTGGACACGTGCACAGAGCATCTGTGCCAGCACCGGGTCTTATCCCACCTCTGCTGCGTTCTGACCCCCCTGGGGCCGTGCTCTGTCCTGCACCTCCTGCAGAGAGGAGACTGGGCGGCTGAGAAGGTGATTCAAGTCCCCAGCAAGACAGTGGAGGGATGGCTCCTCCCGGACATGCCAGGTCTGTGCACCCCTGGGCTGGGTGCTGAGGTGCATCCCCAACATCCCCGGCGTGCTGCCAGTGCCACCACCTGTTTGTGCAGCTGTCAATCCCTCCCCAAGGCTTCATCACCGACATCCTCATCTCACTGGACGACAGGTTCCTGTACTTCAGCAACTGGCTGCACGGGGACATCCGCCAGTACGACATCTCCAACACCCGCAGGCCCAGGCTGGTGGGGCAGGTGAGCCAGCTTGCTGCTCTGGGTCACAACCCGGTGCTTTTCCTCTCTCCGTGTCCCAGGAAAGACTGGGATCAGCCCCTCTGCCCCGTCTCGGCCACACAGACCTTTGGTCTCTCACAGGTCTTTGTGGGAGGCAGCATCGCCAAGGGAGGACCGGTGACAGTGTGTGGGGACCCAGAGCTGCCAGGACAGCCAGAGCCCTTCATCATCAAGGTGAGCCCCCCCCAAAATCCAGCTGGGGCAGCAGCAGCTCCCTGTTCCACCACATCCCACAGGATACACGTGGCATCCTGTGCTGCTGGGATGGGGGAGGTGCTGGTGTCCCCCAGTCCCGCACCCTCCGGCAGCACGTCTGCTCCTCCACCTGCTCCCAGGGGAAGAAGGTGTCAGGGGGCCCCCAGATGATCCAGCTCAGCTTGGATGGGAAGAGGCTGTATGTCACCACGTCCCTCTACAGCGCCTGGGACAGGCAGTTCTACCCCGATCTCGTCAGGTGGGAAAGCCAGGATTAACGAGGCTGATTGGGGCACAGACCCTGCTGCTCAGGGACCAAATTTCAGGGCAGGGGCGGGTTCCCCCTCCCCGGAGCGGTGGGGACGCCCGGCTCCCCCCAGCCTCCTCTCTCGCCCCTCGGCAGGGATGGCTCCGTCATGCTGCAGCTGGACGTGGACACGGAGCGGGGTGGCCTGAGGGTCAACGAGCGCTTCCTGGTGGATTTTGGGCAGGAGCCCGACGGGCCCTGCCTGGCGCACGAGATCCGCTACCCCGGCGGGGACTGCACCTCCGATATCTGGGTGTAGCTGCCTCCTGCCCCCCCCAGGGCTCCGAGCCCGGCACACGACAGCTCCGGGCCTGTCACATGCTCTGTGAGCTGCCAGCGACGCACGTGTCCCACACTCGCTTAATAAACCCAAAGTGTCTGTCTGTCTGTCCATCTGTCCATCCGTCTGCCCATCTGTCTGTCCGTCCGTCTGTCCATCCGTCTGCCCATCTGTCCGTCCGTCTGTCCGTCCGTCTGCCCATCTGTCTGTCCATCTGTCCGTCCGTCTGTCCGCCCATGTCCGTCCGTCTGTCCACCCGTCTGTCCGTCCATCTGACTGCCCATGTCCGTCTGTCTGCCCGCCTGTCTGTCCATCTGTCTGTCCATCCGTCTGTCCATCCGTCTGTCCGCCTGTCTGTCCATCTGTCTGTCTGCCCATCTGTCTGCCCATGTCCATCCGTCTGTCCACCCATCTGTCCGCCCATCTGTCCACCCGTCTGTCTGCCCATCTGTCCACCCGTCTGTCCATCCATCTGTCTGCCCATCTGTCCGCCCGTCTGTCTGTCCATCTGTCCACCCGTCTGTCCACCCGTCTGTCCACCCGTCTGTCCGCCCGTCTGTCCATCCGTCTGTCTGCCCATCTGTCTGCCCGTCTGTCTGCCTGTCTGTCCATCCGTCTGTCCATCCGTCTGTCCACCCGTCTGTCCACCCGTCTGTCCATCCGTCTGTCCGCCCGTCTGTCCGCCCATCTGTCCGTCCGTCTGTCCGTCCGTCTGTCCATCCTCCCCCCCTCCAATCTCCTTCAGGAGCCTCGAGCCGAACATGTGGCTGCGGCCACGGCCCTGTGAGGCTGTCGGGATGCACGGCACACGCCCTGCGCACACACGTGTGGGGCACAGACAGACAGACAGACTGGCTGATTGACAGACAGACAGACGAGGCCCGCGCTGCACGCGCACAGGCCCGCCGACACGCGCGCCTCTTCCTCCTCCGGCCCCACCAATCAGGAGCCCGTTACTAGGCAGACTTCAGCTCACGCGGGGCCACTCAGGAGCCCCGCCCCTTCCCCGTCCCCGCTTGTATCCGGGTAGGAAATCCCGGCGGCCAATCGCATTCGAGGGGTTGCGCAGTATCCGGGCAGACCGGCGCCGCGGCAGCCAATCAGAAAAAAGCGGCCGGAGGGGCCCGGGGGCGCGTGCTGTGGCCGCAGCACTTTCGGTTCCTGTTGCGCGTGGGGCAGCGGCACGTGGCGGCACCGGACGGACCCGAACGGGACCCGGGGGGAGGCGAACGGGCCCGGCCGGAGCCGCCGCAGGTGGGTGTGAGCCGGGGGTGTGTGTGTGTGTGTGAGGGGGGGTCCGGCCCGCTGCCACCTCGGCCCCGCCGCGCCCGTCCCGGGACGCGCCCGGTCCCGCTCCGGCCCCGGGGCTGTCGGGGCCGCTCTGCCGGCAGCTCCTGCAACCCCGCGAGCCGCCCCCGGCGGCCCTGGCCCCGCCTCCCCCCCTCCATCCCCCTCCCCCGGCCCTCCCCTCCTGCTGCCCCCAGCGCCGCGGCGGGGCAGCCGCGGTTCCCGTCGGTGTCCCCATCACGGGCACGCCCGGCCCGCGGGGACCCGCCCTGCGGGGCTCTCCAGGCCACGCTGGCCCGGGGCCACTCTCCGGTGCCCCCCTCGCCCCGTCCCACTACTCCCCCCAGCCGGGGACGGGGCTCCCGGAGCCGGTCGCTGCCTCTCCCGCCCGTCCCGGCGCCGTGTCCGTGTCCCCGGCGGGTCGCGGGGCTCGTCCCGGGGGCCGGGAGGGTTCGGGGGGAGGGGGGGGGCCGGGGATGCGCCTATCCGGGGGGGTTACGGCTCCGGGCGTTGATGTTCCCCTTCTCCCAGCTGAGTTTTGGGCTGTGCCCCCGGTAGGTCCCGGTGCCATGGCTGACGAGGAGCCCAGCGCCCGAGCCACCGGGAAGGGAAGTTCTTCGCCCGGCAGCTGCCGGGGCGGCGCGGCCGAGCCCAGCGTGCTGCTGCAGGAGCTGCGCGGCACCATCTCGTAAGGGCAGCGCCGGGACGGGGCCGCTTCCTCCAGCCGAAAGGCTTCGGTTTGACGGGGGCGATGGGTCGGTCTGCGGCTCCGGGGAGCGGGGAAGCGCCTCGGGGCCCGGCGGGATCCGGCGCCCGAAGGGCGGGTGTGGGGTGCGGTTCTGCGCCCTCCCTGGGGTTGGGGTTCAGCGAGGGGTCGTGGGGAGGACCTGCCTGTGGGGTGCAGGCAGCTTTCGGCTCCTGGTGCTCTGCTGTCCCCATCCTGCCGCTGCCACCCGCCCTGGGGTGCGTGTGTGGGATCCTCGGGAGCCCCCGGCGCGGTGCCAGGGAGCTGGGTGGGTTGAGGGATGCTCCGGGCGCTGCGCTAACGCCGCCTGTCTCTGTCCCACACAGCAAATCCGTGCAGAACAAAGTGGACTCCATCCTGGTGAGTCCCTCCTCACCTTGTGCTGAGGATGAGGGAGCCGCTCGGCTCGGTCGCTTCTCCCCTGGGTGTTGCCTGATCCCGTTTCCCATCAGGTGGAGGTCTGGCTGTGGGGATTAACCCTGAGAAACCCCTCTCCGGGGGGGGCAGCCCCTCCTCCAGCCCCTTCAGTCCCCTCGAGGGGCAGCTCCTGTGACTTCCCTTACCCGGTTCTGGTGTGTGGGCCGTGCCGGTGGTGGCAGAGCTGCTCTGGCTTCGGAGCCCCATCGGTTGCTGCCGGCACCAGCTCCTCCTTTCGGATCCTCAACCTCTCTGTCTCTGGTCTGATCTCTCCCCATCCCTACGGACCCTTTGACTGCAGCAAGATGTCCAGAAGTTTTCAGACAGCGACAAGCTCTACCTCTACCTCCAGCTGCCGTCGGGACCGAGCTTGGGGGAAAAGAGGTGGGTGCTGGAGAGAGCAGGGGCTGATGGTGGGGGGCACGGATGGTGAGGGGCTGGGGGGAGATTCTCTGCCTTCCCCTGTCCTCCCTGTGCTGCTTCTCCACTAATTCAGTGTTACTCTTGGGAGCAGCGGCAGCCTGGACCTGAGCTCGCTGAGCACAGCCGAGTACATGCACGCCTGCAACTGGATCCGAAACCACCTGGAAGAGCACACGGACACCTGCCTGCCCAAGCAAGACGTCTACGATGCCTACAAGTGAGCGCAGGGGCCGGCCTGGCGCGAGGAGCCTCTCCCCAGGGCCGGGCTCGGCTGGGAGGTCGGTTCAGAGGGCAGTGAGCGCCTGTGGTTTTTGGGAAGGGCCCTTCCCGGGTGCATCCAGAGGGTGGTGAGAAGGACCCGGCAGCGTTAACCCCCAGCTCTCCCCGGCAGGAGATACTGCGATAACCTCTGCTGCCGCCCGCTGAGCACCGCCAACTTCGGGAAGATCATCCGGGAGATCTTCCCCAACATCAAAGCCCGGCGGCTGGGAGGCCGAGGACAGTCGAAATATCCTTCCACGTGCCCGCTGGCCAGGGAAGCCCAGGGAGCTGGCTGGGCTGGCTGCGAGAGCTGCTGCTCCCCCAGTTATTTCCATGCTGCCCAGAGGGTCTGTTCCTGGTGTTTTGGCTCCTGGAGGTTCAGCTCAGGTGTCCCAGAGGGGCTCAGAGCTGCCTGTCTGTGCCACACGCTCCAGGCAGCCCAGCTTGGGGGAGCACACAGCGGGTAGGGGGCCTGGCTGTGGTCACTCCTCTCCACGAGCCTGTCGTGAGCCCATTGAGCGGTGACCTGTCACAGTGTGAGTGTGAAACACCTTAACCCTGCCCAACGTACTGCTACAGCGGGATCCGGAGGAAGACGGTGGTCAGCCTCCCGCCCCTGCCCAGCCTGGACCTCAAAGTGACAGAGACTGTAAGTCCTGCACTGCTGCTGCCATGGCTTGTGTTTCACCAGCCCTCTTTGGCAGGCTAACGAAGCTCCTCGCTCGTTAGATGATGGCTGGGGCTGGAGGGATGCCCTCTCGGGGGGCAGGTTCTGCTCTGTCCCATCAGCCTCCCCCAGTGACCCCTGTGACTCCCCCCCGTGACCTGCCGGGGTGTCAGGGTCTGGCCCCGGTCGCATCCGGGGTGTCCTGTCCCGTGGCAGCTCACAGCTTGTCCCACCAGCAGCAGTCGGAGCTGACGGACCTGGTGCAGTCCTACAACAGCGAGGTGATGGAGGCGGCCTGCGCCCTGACCTGCGACTGGGCCGAGAAGATCCTCAAGCGCTCCTTCAACAACATCGTGGAGGTGGCTCAGTTCCTCATCCAGCAGCACATCATCAGCTCCCGCTCGGCCCGCGCCGACCTGGTCATGGCCATGGTGGTCTCAGGTGGGTGGGGGGAGCCCCGGCCCTGCTGGCTCCTGTCGGGATCCCCGAGGTTGGAGAGATGGGGGGGGTGGTCCTGGCTGCCGTGTCCCCTCCAGCTGCCCATGGCTTGTCCCCTCTTCATCCCCCTCTGCATCCGCAGAGAGCACGGAGAGGATCCACCGTGAGAGTCGGACCCCGCTGACGGCGAAGAAGAACGGCCTGGACACCTCTGAGAGCGGCGACAGGAGCCAGGGGCAGGTGAGACCCCCCCTCACTGGAGCCATGTGGGGAGCCAGGACCCCTGCTCAGCACCAGGGACACTCAGGGAAGCAGCCTGGCTCCACGGGGACACGTCCCATGCCAACACCTCTCCGTCTCTCCGCAGGTCAAGGAGAGCGGCCCCAAGTCGCCCGGCATGCCCCGGCCGGAGAAGAAGAAGCCCCCAGAGCCCCCCAAGGCGGCCAGCAGCCCCCAGGTGAACGCCCTGGTCGCCCGCCTGCCCCTACTCCTGCCCCGCATCCCGCCGGGGGAGCGACCCACAGCGCCCGGTGCCGCTGCCGTCCGATCCTCCCCTCCCGTGCTGGCCCCCAAAATCACGGCCGCTCCCCTGGGGGGCACCGTCAAGGTGGCGCTGCCGCTGCCGGTGGGCACGGCCTCCCCCTCGCTGCCCCTGGGGCTGGCCCCGGGGGCCAACGCGCCGGCCGGGCTGCTGAGCCAGCAAGCTGCTGTCCCCGTGCTCAACGTGCTGCTGCCCGGCGTGGGCGTCCCCGCGGCCGAGACCCCCCCCGCCAACCCTCGGAGCGTGGGGGGCGGCGAGGGTCCCGGCCCCCAGGACTCGCAGCACCCCAGGACCCCCAAACGACCCCCGGAGCCGGCAGGTGACTCCGCCCCGCACAAGCGGAGACGCGGCCGGCCGCGGAAGAGGCTGGAGGAGGGGGGCGCGGGGGATCTGGGGGGGCCCGCGGCGGCTCCGGGCGCCGGTGTCCCCGGTCCCCCCGGCGACAGCCCGGGCGGGGGCTCCCCGCCTCCCCAGGTCAGCGTCATCCACGACGGCCGGACGGGCGCCCGGGCGGCACCGCAGGGGGAGGGGGCACAGCGCGGCCCGAGCGCCAGCGGCTCCCCCCGGGGGGACACCGGGGCTCCCTGCGCCCCCCGGGCCGGGCGGGGCTCCCCCGGGCCCCCGCTCGACGCGCAGACGCCGGCAGGGGCCGGTCCCGCCGCCGCGCAGCCCCCGGACGCGCCCCGGGCGGGGGGATCTCCGGGCCCGGCAGAGCTCGGCGGCTCCCCCGGCGCTTCGGGGCGCGGCGCGACCCCGGCACAGCCTCCCCCGGGGAGCCCCCGGCATTAAACGCTCCGACCGACCGTCCGTGTGTCCGTCTGTGCTGTACGGGAGGGGGAGGGGCCGGGGGGACACGCCCATCGCGGACACGCCCTGTCGAGGCCCCGCCCCCAGCGATGCCGCGTCCCCCGGCGACGCCGCGCCCCGTCGAGGCGCCGTGGAGCCACGCCCCCTCCACTGCGAGCTCCGCGAGGCCACGCCTCTCCCGCTGCCGTGACCCCCGCCGAGGCCACGCCCAGATATCAGCCACGCCCACACGCAGCCCAGTCCCTACCGGCGCTGCCGCCGGGCCGGCAGGGGGCGCTCGCACGGGTAGGCCCCTTCAACCCCGTCAGGCGGCGCCGCGGGCAGCCCGGGCGGCCGGGGCCTGCGCCTGCCCCCGCCGCTCCGGCCCGCACCGCCCCGCTCCGCCGGGCCCCGCGCAGGTGAGCGCCCCGCCGCTCTGGCACCGGCTGCCCTCGCTTCCCCCACCCCCCCACACACACCCTGCGGCCTCCCCCCGGCCCGGCCCGGCCCCGCCACCCCTCGCTGGGGCAGCGGCGGCTCTGGCTCTGCGTGGCCCCGGCCCGCGGCCTTCCCGGCCCCGCCGCTCGCTGCGCGGGGGTTGGCCGCGGCCTCCGCAGGCTCGGCAGCCCCGGAGCGCCCCGCCGCGCAGCGCGGCCGCTCTTCCCTCTTCCTCATTTCTCTCCCCCGGCAGCCGCCGGTCGCCCCCGGAGCCGCTGCCCAGGATGAGCCGCTCTCGCTGCCCCGGGAGGAGACGCCCCAGACCGGAGAGGCGGCCGCGCGGGACGGGATTGCTCCAGGTACCGCCGCTCTCCCGGCCGCTGCCGGCCCCGAGGCCCGGAGCCCGCCCGGCTCTGGGGCACCGCGGGGCCGGTGGCCTGGCCCGGCTGGAGAAGCCCACAAGGGTCCCCGCCGCGTTCTTCAGCCCCTTCTCTGCGCCGGTTCCCCCTTCAGCCGCCTCCCCCCTGCGCCGCCGGGCTGCCGGCTCTGGCTGGGCTTTGCCAACCCCCCCTGTCCGCCCCCTCCCCCCCCTGCCCGAGCCATCTGGTGCCCCTCGGCCTGAAGCACCTTCCCAGAGGCCGGGGGTGTCGCCCAGCGCCGGGCTGGTGGGCCCTGGGCAGCAGTTCCTACAGATAACGTGTGTGGATGCTGCCCCCCAGAACTCCTCTGCTCCGAGCTGCCAGGAGCTTTAGGCACGGTAAATCCGAACAACGTTTGGTCACTCCCTTGGCTGCCCCTTCTGCTCTTTAACCCACGGTGGAACTGTGAGGAGCAGCGTGGGGATGGGTTGGAGTGGCAGTGCTGGAGGAGCATCCAGCCCCTGGGGACTGTCACAAGCTGTTAAGCAGCCCCTGAGTGCTGAGGGGTCTGTTCCTGCAGAGCCAGGCCTGGGGGTTTAGCCTCTGGTCTCTGCTTGGTGGGGATAATGGTCTCTGGCTTCTTGCTGGGCAGCCTGAGTGGGGTTTTGGTCCGTGCCAGGGTTGTGTGCTCCTTAAATCACAGCTGATCTGTTGTCAGGCTGTTCAGGACCCGTGCTTGGGTCAGGAGCTGCTGTCAGAGTCCTAGCTGGCGATGGGGGCTCCTGCCTTTCCTCCCATGTTAAGTCTCCTGTTGCAAGTCACACCTTAGAGGACGGCTGGGACAGGACTGTGGGTAACAACAGGGACTTGAAATAGCGAATTCACAGGTGTCAAAAGTGTGGGAACCTTCAGGCATAAAGGGCCTTGTGATCCCAGAGGGGGGCAACTTCCCAGGGCGGCTGTGCCAGCCGCTGGCTTCAGGGTTCCCAGCGCTCAGGAACAGGGTGCAGGGGTGGGAGGGTTTGTCCTCGCTCAGGGACTTTAATTAATGCTTGTTGGGGGCGGGGAGGTGTGAGGGAAGAGGACAGAAGGTGTTGGTTCTGTTTGTGTGAGTAACACACAACGTGTGGGGATGAGCTGGGGATGAGCGGCCGCTGTGGTATGTGTGCAGTGGGTTCCCCAAGGGCTCAGGGCTCCCTCTCCCAATCCACGCCTGTTGCAGCACAAGAAACCTTCTCCAAAGGGCTGGGGCACTTCTCAGGAGAGATTTACGTGCTCCCACAATTCATTTATTTATTTTTAAAGGGGGAAGTGAATTTGTAATCAAGGGGCTGGATTCAGCTCCTCCCCGGGGGGCTCCATCCTTCGCGGAGGAGGAAGGAATGAAGGAAGAGCAGCTCTGGGGCTGGCAGGCTGCAGCTTTCCCTCTTCCCTGCACCTCAGGCCCTTCTGCAGCCCAGGGAGGTGGAACAGCTTCCTAGGAGAGATGTGGACAGGCTTTTGAAGGCAGTGGCATCTCCCTTGAGGAGCCAGGAGTTTGGGCAGCGCCGGGACCGTTTGTAGCACCGTGTGTAGCTTGTCATTCTCCTCCCACGTTTCTTGTGGCCTGGCTTTTATTTTGTCCTCAACTTGGGGCTGAGTTGTCGCTCCACCTGTACGATGCCCAGTTTATGGCTGGTTTGGATGCACGGGCTGGGCCAGATTGGTCCCTGGGTGGACAGTGGGGCGGGGGGCTCTCCCCAGAGTGGGGAGCTGTCCCCAGAGCAGGGGCTCTCCTCAAAGCACAGTGAGGGGCACTGACAGTTCATCCTCCTCCAGTGCTGCTACAGCGTGTTGTGCCCCGTCCCAGCTCCAGGGCCCTCCTGGAGGCACAAGAAGATGTCGAAGCCCGTCAGTGCTGAGCAAAACAAAAAGTAACGCAGCGTAATAGAGACCAGATGTCTCAGTGAGGCTTCATCCCGTCCCCCTGGTTGGCTGCCAGGGCTAATATTTCTTATTCAAGGCAGGCAGGAGCGAGACTTGTCTCTTTTTTTTCCCCCTGTAAAGCCAGAGCTCTGTTCCTGTGGAGCTCCCTCAGCTTTTGTCCCTTCCCAAAGGGACTGTGCTCTGCAATCTGCACCCACACGTGGCTGCTTCCTGGGTGGTTTCGGTGATGATTTGGGCTTCCCTTTATTTGGGGTTCAATCAGTGGCTGTGGGGCTGTTTCACCAGGGAGAAACTTGGCCCGTTACGGCTGTGGGTGGAGGATGAGCCGCATGAACTCAGCTCAGCCTGTTCTCCAGGCTGGATTGCTTCAGTGTGCACCGCTGGTGGGGTTCCTACCCCTGCCCAGAGCAGCGGTTTGGAGTAGGGGTGTTATGCTGGGCCTGGAGAGGTACCTGCTGTGCTGTGATCCGGCTCACCAGTGGTGATATGAGTCACGGAGAGGTGCAGGAGATGGGGAGTGAGCTCCCTCCACGGGGTTTTAGGGAGCACCGGGGGTGTAACTGTGTCCTTGTCAGGCTCCAAACAGCCCCGGTGCCAGGATGTCACCAGTCAGGGTGGCTGTGGGAGTGTTGGGGGGGCTGAGGAGCAAAATAATAATAATAAAAGAACCAGTGCACAGATCTAAAGAAGGAAAAAAAGCCCCGTGTGGATTAGAGAGCCAGCGGTGGCTGCAGAGGTAACCCCGCAGCCCGGGGGTGGATTTATCCTGTGCAGCTCTTAATCCCAGTTTAACCCACTCCGCAGCGGCCAGCTCTGGCCAGCCGGCTTCTCCGTGGTGCAGCTCCGGCACACGGGCCCCGACGGGGCTCGCCGGCCGGTGACGGAGCCGAAAGAGCCGGGGAGCTCGGCTCGTGGCGGGAGCTCGGCTCGTGGCGGCTGCGCCGTGCGACGCGGGGGCCTCGGGACACCTCCTGTGAGTAGGTCAGGGTGGCCCCAGCCTGTCCTGGGGGTGTTGGGGCAGGGTTAAGGTCCCTCATGCTGCACCAGCCTTCTCCTGCTGCCCCGTGGGTGCAGGGAGGGAGGTTTAACGGGCTTTTCTTTCCCCTACAGCCCAGCGATGGGGGTGTCCGGAGCGTTTCCCTGCATCGGGTGGACCCGGGGGGGCTGGGGAAGCTGCCTGTGGGTGACTGAGACACGCAGGACCGCGGTGTTTCTGCCCCCAGCGTGTGGCCATGGAGCTGTGCTTCTTTCTTTGAATGTTTTTAACTTTTTCATCAGTTGGTCACCCCAGATGTGACGATAGGAACACCTGGGGGACCCCAGCAGTGCCGGTGTGAGCAGAGCTCTGTGTGATGAGCCCTTGGGCCCCGCTCCGCTCCGTGCCCCTTCCCATCCTACCTCGCTGAGGTCGCACCAAGGGAATCCCCTTCATGCCAGCGTGGTGCTAACTTCACAATTAGATCAGCTGGGCTTCGATGGGGCGAGGCTGGGCTTACTGGGAAGGAAAAGCAACTTCCTTCAGCTTTGCAGGGTCTTGGGGATGTAATGACCACAAGTATTTGAGGCACGCCGGATTTGTACCGAGGGGAACGGCGAGCACAGAGGGAAACCTTGTGTGCTACTGCCGTGCCGACGGGGTGAAAGATGCTATTCACAGTGGTTTGGGCTGCTGAACTTTGCTCAGGGTTTTTGTTTTTTTTTTTTGCAGCCCCTAGTTAGAGCTTAAGTGCTTTGAAAACAAGAGGAGGAAACGCGGCTCCGGGACGTGCCGCTCGCATCTGGACACCCCGACCTGGGCTTCACTCGCCTGGAATATTTAGGAAGAAACACTGTGAGCTTCCTCCCCTCTTCCTCCTGCCTCAGGAGCTGTAATCACTCATAAACATAAACAGATAGACAAGGTTGTTAAATTAGGGGGGAAAGACCTCGCAGCCTCTGCGGGCGAAGCGGGCTGGGGGTCTCTGGGCGAGCAGACCTGAGGGGTCGCTCAGCTCCTTCCCCAAAGACAGCTGGTTTTTGCACTGAGCTGGATGTGAAAAGCAGGAGGGAGCTGGCAACCTGCTTGCAGAGCTTGTAAAAGGCATCGTGCCCTTCTGCTGATCACGAGCTGCCTTGTCGGAGCGTGTGAGCAGTAAAGGGAAGCAGTGGGAGCTGGCTAATGCCGCTGGGTTGGATGGAGCCTTATTTTATTCTTAGAGGGTGGTTCCACTCGGCGTTGCCGCCTTCATCCTTGCTGGTTATCCAGGGAGAGGCACCGCTGCTCTTTTATCCAGATGGGAAACTGGGAAGTGTGGACAATCCCTGGTTTCAGACCAGAATTAAGTGCTAATCATTGGCCAGGATGGGTAATCTGGGCGTCGGGGTGCGGACTTGGGAAACAGGGACCTTGCTGGAACGACTTCGGTCCCTGCTCCAGCTCTGCTCACCCACTGCCTGGCACTAGTGGGGGGTTTTACTGTCATCGTGCCACGTTCGCTGCTGCTCTCCATCCCAAAGGGAGGTTAAACGAGGAGCAGGGTGGATAAACTTCTCTCTAGCCAGAAGCAGAGCCACTGAGCCTCCAATGCAGAGTGCTGCAGAACGCTGCTGGAGCACAGAGTGTAAAGCAACCTGGGGTTTGGGTCCATCTCCCCTCTCTTGGGGTTTGGGTCTGTCTCCCCTCTCGTGCTCGTTCTGGCTGGCTCAGGGTTTTTATCGTCATGGTAACAGTGAAATTTTAGTGTAATGGCTGAGAGATGCTTACAGCTCTCTCTCAAGTCTGAGTGGAAGGGGCACTGAGATGCCATTAAAACCCAAGGTGACCTGTTTGGCGTCGCGCTGGCCCAGCGCGTGCCGCATGCCTGGGCTCGGAGTGCCTTCATTCCCTAGAGAAAGCACTAGTTCACAGCAAACCTCAGCTCAGCTCTGAGTATACCTTGAGCTGTATCTCAGCACGGATTCCTGTGTTCCCACCTCCTGGTTGGGAGAAGGTCTCCTCCACAGATTGTGTCCCTGACTCCTGTTTGTCTGGTTCTCTTCTCAGCTTTGAAGCGCCAGGACCCACCACTGCTATGGGAGACTCTGCTGCAGACCCAGCCCGAGGGACAGGCTTGGAGCAGGCGCCCTGCTCAGCGCCCCAGGGGAATGGGGGGACATCTCTCAGCGTCATCACAGAAGGTGTCGGGGAGCTGGCGGTCATCGACCCCGAGGTGGCCAAGAAAGCCTGTGAAGAGGTCCTGGAGAAGGTCAAGCTGATGCGCGGTGTCTCCTGCGACAGCCTGACGAAGGCGGCCGATGGCAGCGAGGCAGAGCACGCCCTGGGGAGCGCAGGGGATTTGGCCAACGGAGACATCGTGGAGGGCTGTGAAATCAGGTGCTTGGACGATCCACCTGGCACAGCCTCCAAGATCCAGGAGGAGGATGAGGAGACCGTGGCCAACACGGTGAAAACCGCCCGGAAGCGGCAGAAGAATAACTCTGCCAAGCAGTCCTGGCTCCTCCGGCTCTTTGAGTCCAAACTCTTTGATATCTCCATGGCCATTTCATACCTGTACAACTCGAAGGAGCCTGGCGTGCAGGCTTACATTGGGAATAGGTTGTTCTGCTTTAGGAACGAGGAGGTGGACTTCTACCTGCCGCAGCTGCTCAACATGTACATTCACATGGATGAGGACGTGGGAGACGCCATCAAGCCCTACATCGTGCACCGCTGCCGGCAGAGCATCAACTTCTCCCTGCAGTGTGCCCTGCTGCTGGGTGCCTACTCCTCAGACATGCACATCTCCACTCAGCGGCACTCCCGCGGGACCAAGCTGCGCAAGCTCATCCTCTCCGATGAGCTGAAGCCGGCTCACAAGAAGAGGGAGCTGCCATCGCTGAGCCCGGCGCCCGACATGGGGCTGTCTCCTTCCAAACGGACTCACCAGAGGTCCAAGTCGGACGCCACCGTCACCATCAGCCTGAGCAGCAATCTGAAGCGCACAGCCAGCAATCCCAAGGTGGAGAGCGAGGAGGAGGTAATGTCTGGGTGCACCAGGGCCCAGCCTGCTGGGGTAGGGGGAGGGATGCCCCCAGGGTCATGTGTTCCCCTCCCCAAGCTCCTCCTGTACTGCAGAGGGCTTTGGGGTTTTCCCCCTAGTTGCTGCCGATGATCAGAGGTTTGGTTCTCTTTATCTCTGGGCAAACTGGCACACACCAGTGGGTCCCACTCGAGGGTGCTTGGGCTTTGGAGGGGGAGTTTCTTTGGTGTGAGGGAGTGGGAGGATGTTGGATGGCTCCAAGGTAAGGCAGAGGCTGGGCCAGGAGGGCTGTGCTGCTGGATTCCCACGCTGTTTAGGCAGCTCAGCCCGTGCCTCTTTTGCAATGTGCAGCCACCTGATGGCTGTTGGGAATCTGATTTCCTCCTTGTCCTGACTTGTTCAGATTTAGCAACGCTGAGGTCTGTTGGAAAAGGCCCTGGGCACCCCCAGGGCTGGGAGTGGGAGGAGAGCAGATAAACCCATCACCCTGCCGTGCCCTGGCCAAAACAGGCTCACCCCTTCCTGGCTGTAGGGCCAAGAGCTGCAGCCGTGGGGTTTGCCTGTGGCTGCTGCCCCATGCTGAGCTCTGCTTTGGGTTCCTGGCAGCTCTGGGAGGTGGAAAGCCAGGCTTTCCCTACTGCAGGGGCTGGGCTGTGGAGGGGATGCTCCCAGGGTTGGGTGCTAAAGCAAGTGACAGTTAAGTAGGTGAACTCAGCTGTGTGAGTGTGTTACACATCTGCCAAACCCAAAGGGCTCCCACAGGCTCTGTGGAAAAGCTCCTGGCACAGAGTTGCCTGGGGGAGACTCCAGGTCTGGGGAGCCAAGGGCTCTCCCAGCCTCAACACAGGTTATTCTGTGTGGGCAGAAATTAGGCCTGTGGAGCAAGAGGATGAGCAGCATCCTCACCATGGTGAGGGTGCAAGGCTGGGGGGAAGAGAGCTGGGAATGGGCAGGTTTTATTTCGCTGCTTTGTTCTAAGGGCTGAGGGGCTTTAGCAGGAGGAAAACAGGGCTGGGAAGAGGAGGATGCTGAGCAGGAGACCAGAGAGGAGCACAGGCTCTTCCCCTGCCCTGACTCCAGAAGTTGGGATACTCCCTTGAGGAGGTGGTTCACCTCTGCAGCAGGGAGGGCTCAGCAGGCATGGGAACAGCCCCAAAAACCACGAGCCCAAAGGTCTGTTCCCAGCGGGGCTTTGGCAGCCAGGGGTCAGGGCAGCCAGGCTCCAGGCAGCTCCTGGGGTCAGGGCTTTGGGCGCTGGCTGCCCCGCGGCTCCGTCTGGACAGTGGGGATCTCGTGACCCCTTTCCTCACGGCTCAGTGTGCCTTGGCTCTCCTGCCTTGTCTGAGATTCCCCCCTTCTTTCCCTCTGCTCTGGGCTGGGCTGGGAATCTCCACGTGGTCTCCTGCCTGGCTGCCAACTCAGGGCAGGGGCCATGGGGTGAGAGTTTGAAGGAAGCTGTGGAGGTGAAGCGGCTGCTGCCTGGGCTGCTCTGGAGTTAAATCCACCTTCTCCTGCTCCCTGTGACTCTGTGGTGAAAACCCAGCTGCCAGCCAGGCCTGGGGTGTTTGCTGGTGGGTAAATGAATCTTTATGTCTGCTGCCTGGTGGAAAACACCCGGCTGGTGGAGAGCAGGACACACCGAGGTCCGTCCCGCTGGCGCTGGCTGTAGCTGCTCCAGTGATGGAAACCAAAGCTCTGTGTGAATAATGGATGGGTCTGGCTGGGTTGTTTGCCCAGCAGCCCTCCTTCCACTGCAGGAATCCGGTGGGTTTGTCCCCATCTCCCACCAGAGCTTCACCCCACTGAAGTTTGACCTCATTTATCCTCTCCCCTGGGTCACCTGCTCTAGACCTCTGGGGTTTTATTCCTCCTCTGGACCTTTGCCCGTTGCTCCTCACCTTCCCTGAAGCACCGTGCCAGGTCCTCCCTGTTTCTAGGCTCTTAAAGGTGCCTCTGTCCTTGGCTGCTGGTCCTCAGCGGGGACCTGTGACACTGAGTTCCCGGATTAGCTGAGTCAGACCCAAAGCACTGTTAATGCTGCTTAAGGAAAACCCCCACCCAGCCTGCCTTGGCTTCTGAGCCTGGCGGGGGCTGGTGCTCAGCCAGGCCAGCAGTCACCCCGGGAGGAATCTGCCCTTTCCCCACTGCAGCCCTGGCACTTTGTTTCTAGGGAATAATTCTTCCCTCTGAGCTCTTTGTGTTCCAGCTGTCCCATCGTGCAGTGTTACCCAGGGGGCAGGGGAGGCTTCATTGCCAGGGCTGCTTGTGCCCGTGACATCGCTCCAGGATCACGCTTCTCATGGACTGTGGTTGGCTTTTTTTTGATGCAGAAAGGGAAGAGCCACAAGCTCCAAACTCCTGCTGCCCCTTGGTTGGAGGGGGATGGGTGTAGCCTTCCTCTAGCCCTGTTTTCCTGGGGGGTGGTTGTGTTTCACTGGAGCCTGGATCCATTTACAGACAAAGGGTGGATTAAATGTGCCTGAGCTGCTCTGCATCGAAGTTTCCACCTGAGCAACTTGAGACCCGGACGGGAGGGACTTGCTGTAACCCAATGCTGGTGCTGGAGCCCCTGGGGGAGTGCTGATACCTGTCTGATGGCAAGAGATGGCCTGAGACTGGTTGGGTGCCTTGGGCTGCTGGGATAGGTGAAGATGCGGGCCATGGTCAGGATCCCTGTGCTGTGGGACCAGGTTGCTGTCCCAGCACCGTGTCTCAGGGATGCTTTACTCCTTTTTCTGCCTGTTTCAGTGTTAAACCTCCTGTGGGGTGGTTGGTTTTCAGCGAGGCCTCTGTAAACCCAGCCAGGTTGGCTGTGAAGGTGCAGCGAGCTCTTGCCAGCGGCTGTGCTGGGGGAGGGGGGGGTGTTGCACAGACAGGTTGTGCTGCCTTTGCAGCATGCAAATGTCTTGGCCTCGGTTCCTCCTCAGCAGGCACAATGCAGGGGCGGCAGCACCCTAACTGCTCCCTGGTTCCCTGGTCTCCAGGGATGGCCCAAGCCATCCCCAGGCTCTGTGCCCCCCCCCCCGTGCCAATGCAGTGTATCTGGGGGTGAGTGAGCTGCTGCTGTTGGAAAACACTTTCCAAAGGTGAAGCCAAGCTAAAGCCAAGGCTGGTTGGGAGCTGTTTGGCTTCCAGTGTTCCTGTGGGGCAGGCTGGGGCTTGCACTGGTCACTGGTCCTCAGCCCCTTATCTCCTGTGCTCCAGGATGTGACCCCAGCCTCCCTGCCAGCGTGGCAGGGTGCGCTGCTGCCCGTGCTGGAGATCCTGGGCTGTGGGGACAAGTCCTGGAGGTGGAGATTTTCATGTTGGGGTGGATGTGTCGATCTTCAGAGCTGAGACGTGCAGCAGGATGAAACAGGGGGATGCTCCCTGTGCCCCACTCTGCCTCCCACCAGCCTTCTGACCCCCAGAGCCTCGCAGCGGGGACGAGCAAATCTCCCTGCCTGCCTGGGGAGGGGTGGTTCATCTCCCATCCCCTCAGGAAGGCCAAGGTTCAAAAGATACAGAACAGGCAGGAGGAAACAGCCTTTTCCCTTATATTTTTGGACTTACAGGACTGAAACTGGCTATTTTTAAGTGAGGCTGTCTGGTTTTAGCTGTGAGCCTGAGCCCAGTGCCCGCTCAGCGCCGGGCTGTTGGTGGGGAGAGCTGGGCTGACTCCATGTGAACAGAAACGTTTGGCTGAACTGGTTCCTCTAGACAAGTAAAAAAACCCCACCAAAATTAATTAGAAAACTGCTAATTGAATAATCAGTTAAGAATCTGGGCTGGCTGCTGGGAAGGGAGTGCTGGAAGGGGCAAGAATGTCAGTGTCGTGCTGTGTAACTCGGGCTGTTGGGGTGGATGGGAGTGCTGCTTACAGTGTGGGATCTTTATTTATTTAACAGTGTTTTCTTGAGAAGCAGCAGCGAGGGGGTTATGTGCAGGGCTGTTCAGTGCAGGGCTGTTCAGTGCAGGGCTGTTCAGTGCAGGGCTGTTCAGTGCAGGGCTGTTCAGTGCAGGGCTGTTTACATCAGCGCCTCTGCGCTCGCTGGCGGCTTCTGGATGCCAGAGCTGCCCCCCTCCTCTTCTGCTGCCCTGCCTCTGCCAGCGCACGGAGCAGCGTCCTTGGTCTTTTACCTCTGGAATTCCACCTCCAGCAGCACCTCAAAGGTGCTTATTCTGGTAGAGCTTGTTTCCCCACTGTGATAAGAGAATCACTTTCGATGCCGTCGTGGCAAAGGCTGCTGGGTGCGCCCGCGGTCCCACGGTTGGGTCCGAGTTGGAGGCTTTGTGTCTCCTCTGCACCATCCCTGTGGTGCTGGATGGGTTTCCACTTGTCCAGGGTGATGGCAGTCACACAGGCTGCCAGCTCTGACTCCTCCAGGCCACCCCAGTTTGATGTGTCCTCACTAGAACTATGATGTCTCCCCGTAACAGCGGTGTTGGTGAGGCGTTGGCCTCTCCAGAGCCACCTGATTTCCAGTCACTTTGTAAGGTCTGAACCACCAGCATCCCCGCTGCCTGTTTGGGCTGTAGGCCGGGCAGGAAAGCCCTTTGGTGAGAGCTGTGTGGGAGCCAAGGCAGCCTTGGGGCCAGGGTGTGCCGTGCTGGCTGCCCAGCCCTGCGCAGAGAGGGACCAAGGTGTTGTTATCGGCGTGATGGGGTGTGTGCACCGGGTGGAAACGTGTGGTGGCTGTTCCTGTGTCTTAAGCAAGGGCAGGAATTTTAGGCTCAGAACCCTAAAGTGAACCCTGCAGAGGTGGTGGCTCTGGATGAGCCCCGGTGCAGAGCAGAGCACGGGAGAGCGCTGGCGATGGCCATGACTGACCATAAGGACCACTCTGCACCCGTGTTTCGGCTGAGAACAGGGAATTGAACATTGGAGGCTGCTTGTTTCCCAGGTGACAGGTCTGGAAACTCGCCCGCGCTCGGCAAGCGGCTCATCTGTAGGTCGAGTTTGTTTGGCAGCAGAGCCATGCCGCTGGCACCCTTCCCATGGGGCCGCTTCCCAGCTCCTTCCAGTCCAGCCTCCCGGGGCAGTGAGCCTCGTGTCATCCCTGCTTCCTCTGGCAGGAGCTTCCTGCAGCCTCCACCAAATGCTGCAGAGGAGAAGCTGGCAGCGTGCCGAGTCTTGTGACGCTTTGCCCAACTGGTTGTGCCCCTTGTAGCTCCTGGGGGGCTGTGTGGGCCCTTCCCCAGCCTTGCCCTTTGGGTGAAGCGGGTGGGTTTAAGCCAGGCTCTGCCCCAGCTTTACCTGCCCCTGCAGCTCCTCATCCTCCGGCGCTGGGGAGCGGAGCTGCGGGTGGAATGACGTGTCTGGAAGCTCAGGCAAGTGGGGAGGAACCGGCTCTGAAGGCGTCTGGAGCTGCTGAGATCCTGCTGGAGGGTGAGACGCTGAGCAGAAAGATAAGAGGTGCTTAATTCCCCCCCTGAGTTCATTGCCCATGTTCTCTGGATCGAGGCCTCTCACTGTGGGCAAGTTTTGTCGCTCAGGCCTGGTGAGCACCAACCTGAGCCGCAGCGGATAGCGGAGCTGCCCGGAGCGGAGGGTGAGGAGGCCGGGGCTCCCTCTGGGGAGCAGCTTCATGGCAGAGCCAGCGCTGGGGAACTCACCCCCACCCCGGCTCTGACTCATGTTCTGCCTGATGATGCAAAGCCACGTTGCATCAGCGCCGGGCCGGCGGGCGGCAGCGGGCCAGCTCCCCGGTACCCAGGTTTGGCAGCTGCACGATGCACCGTGGCCGGGAGGAGCCGGCAGAATCCCAGTGCAGGCAACCTCTGGAGATCAATCCCTATGGATGTGGGCACCTTGGGCAGGTTCAGGGCTCCTGGAAGCTGGCAGCCCCCTGGCTCAGCTGAAGGTTGTCATTGGGAAGGCCAAAGCTTTACCAGTGGAGCTGTGGGTTTGCCTGGGGAGCTGGGATACGGCAGCCCAGCGCTCACCCTGCGTGGTTCTCCCCAGTGTGATTTATTTACAACAACAGGAGCCCAAACTCCTGATTCAGGACCCAGGAATGAGCGTGGAGCCCAGGAGGAAGGCAGCGACGGGCCCCCACGGGCTCCGGATGCGTTTGGCTTTGCGTGGTGAGCCTGGTGGGGTCCGTGTGTCATGCAGAAGTGATTAACTCAAACGCTGTTACTCCTCACGGGTGAGACGAAGCCTCCTGCAATTAGCATGTCCCTCTAATTAACATACTAAACCCAGAGCTGGTTGGCTCTGTTTGGGATGTGAATGTTAAAGCCGATGGCACGCCGGCCTCAGGGTGCAGAGCCCCGTTTTGTGTCTCTGGCATGAAGAGAGGGGAGGTGTAGGCTCGGAGGGCAGTGAGGCAGCAGCTGGGGTCAGTTGGGACAGGGATGGGACTCGCTGTGAGGGTGGGTGCCCAGGGTGGCTCTGGGGGCTGCAGCTGCTTCCAGGCAAGAAAGTGGGAGCTGAAACCTCAGTTTCCCCTCCTGGGCTGGAGGAATGTTTTAAAGGATGTAAATGGGGAAGATCTAGGGGGGGGCCATGGGCACTTGGTGCTTGGATCAGCTCAGAGCCCTGCTCCCTCTTTGGCTTGGAGGAGCCTCTGGCTGAGCTCGGTGACGTCGGCGTCGCGTTACCCTGGAAGCATCACGTGCTGGTTGAGGTGCTTCCACTCCCAGAGACCCCGTTGTGATGGGGCAAAGGGGGGGAACGACGGACTGAGACGTCATCCTTGTCAACCTGGAGCTAAACTCTTGCTTTTTCTCCCCCTCTCCCTCCTTCCTCTCTCTCCTTTCAAACAAACACCCCCCCAAAACCGCCAACACCCCCCTCCCCCTCTCCTCCATTTCCCAGGAGCTCTCCTCGAGCACGGAAAGTCTCGATAAGTCACTGTGTCCCGTAAGTGGCCCGTTCCTCCCCGCGCCCGGGCTGCCTGCCTGCCCTGCCACAGCAGCATTTCCTCTCTGCCACCAAAACACCAAACCCCGGCACCCAGCGACGCACCGACACCCCTGCCGCCCCCTCCCACAATGTCCACACTGCTTGAGCCCCCGGAGAGGGCACAGCCAGCATTCCCCAAACCCCCCCCATCCCAGCACCGCGCTCGTGCCGCAGCAGCCGGGGTCGCGGTTGTGCCGGTGTCACCAGCGTCACCTGAAAGGGAGACAGAGCGCTGGGCAAATTCGCTTGCACCAGTTTGGCTAAAATAAAAGCCCCGAGGGGCTGGGGGTGCCCTGGGTGCCCATTTTAACCCCCCCAAAAAAAGAGGCAGCGACAGGGAGAGAAGCCCTGGTGCTGCCAAGGACCGGCAGAGGCAGGGGAGGGACTTGGCTGATGCTGCCCAGTCACTGGCCTTTGTGTGGCGGCGGCTGCAGATGGAAGAGGAAATGCTGTTTCCTTGAGTTTCACTTCAAGTTCTTTGCCAGACAGGATTTAATTTGCTTTATTTTTTTTTCCACGAATCATTGCCCCCCCCTCCTCCCTTCTGTGTGTTACACTCGGCCTGTCGATCAGAACCCAGCCTTTCCCTGACAGAGCCTTTTCCTTTCAAAATGAGCCTTTTCTGTGAGTTATTTTTCCTCCTGAGCAGCAGCGTTTCCTCATCTGTGCCATTTTCCTGCCAGTGGGTGTGTTTTCCCCACCGGCGATTCCCAGGGGCTTCCTCACACTGACACGTAGTCCATGATCAAAACCACTTGGCCAGGCAGCGGTGCCCTGTGTAGCCCCTCTCCTCTGGGATGGGGTTTGTATGGAGAGCTCCAGCCTGCCCAGCCTTCCAGAGGAGATTCTGGATGCTCTCCCAGGTCTTGTCCTCCTGTGCCTTCAGAGGGGGCGCTTCACGCCTGGTACACAGGGCACGGGGCACAGGTACACAGGGCATGGGGATGCTGAGGTTGCTTACAGACACAGGGTGTGAGGTTTCACCCCCAAGCCCCCTCCTTTTGGTTTATATAAATCTCTGACTCCCCTGTTCTGAAGAGGTGCAGGGAGGCTGGACGCTCGGGCAGCTGTGGGTGCTGGCCCTTGGGTGGGAGGTGGGGTGCTGGGCTCCAAGCCCCAATTTGCCACCTGCATCTCACTGAGTTACTTTATTTCCCCCTCCCTGCTCCTGCTGGCCAAGCAAAGCAGCGATGTCCCTCCTCCTGTGGCTTTTGAGGCTGGTGCTGGTAGAGCTTCCTGGTCCCAGGGCATCAGGGAAGCATCCCTGCGGTGCTCCAGCCACGGCGATGGTTGTTGCCATCATCTCATCCACCTCTGCCATGCCCAGGGCAGGAGCCCTTTTCCTCCTGGGTGGGTATTGCAGGACCTGGGGCTCATGGTGCAGCTCTGGGGGCTAGGAGCAGCTCTGCTCTGCACCCCTGAGTAGTATTTCCTGTAGAGCCCTTGGTGGGGTCATGGAGCAGCTTGGGAGACCCCAACCTCGACCCTGCACTGACCAGGGTGCACGAGGCCCTTGGAGGAGCTGGGACATGCAGCTGGTGGGGCAGAGGTGTTGGGAGGAGCAGAACATCTCTGAAAGCTCTGGGGCTGTTTGCAGGCCAGGGGAGCAGCCCTGAGGCTGAGGAGGGGTCTGGGCTCTGGCTGGCAGGAGCTGGGGCAGAGCAGGGCCCAGCTGGAATCAGGTGTTTCCCAGTCCCAGGATGGAGCATCAGTGGGCACAGGGTTTGGAATGTTTCCGCTCTGCTTGGGAGCTGGGAGTGATGCTGCTGGCTTTGGGGCTGCACAAGACCCTTCCTCTGCCCCAGGACGCCCCAGCCACGCTCACCGGGGAGCTGTGCAGCAGAGCGGAGAGGGGGAGAGGATGGGGAGGCTTTTTGGGAGGATTTTTTTGATGTGGACTACAGATACAAAGGATTCCCCACCTGCCCCTTCCCAACAGGGCCCCATTGGATGGATCCCTCTCCTCTTTTTGCCATCCTTTGTTTTGCTGTCTGGCCATTCCCAGCTCTCCAGCGTTTTCCTTTGCTGCCTTTTCTCTCGCTCCGTTGCTTTTTGCATGTGCCTTTCCTGCATGCCCGTGCAGTGAGCACTTTGCAAGTTGAATTCTGCATCTTCCATGGCAAAATCAGCCCCAGTCGTGTGTTGTGCTGATTGAAAAGCTGAGCAGGAGCTGAGCTCAGCTTAAGCCCTGGGCTGCGGGGTGCTCCTGGGGCCGGGGAGCTTTCCGAATCACACTTTGATCTTTGCAGAATGGTTGAATTGATCCATGATCAAGGCTTTGGGGTGAGGATACGACCAAAAACTATCCCAGTGTGGAGCTGGGGGCCGATCCGCGTTCCCTTTGCTGGCTGCAGCCCCAGGGATCTGGGGGTTCTGGAGGAATGTCGGCTCTGGGGTGTCAGGGAGGAGAGTTTCTGGACAGCAGAGTGGGGAGGAGAAACAATGCCTTGACCCTGCTCTGGTCCTGGATGATGAGCCTGGATCTCTAGTTCTGGGAGCATCATCCAAGAGCAGGGAGGAGGGTGGGACGGGAAGAGCCGCTCTGTCTGGAGTTCTTCCCGGTGCTTTTAGATTGCAAAACTGCTGGCGCCTTATCAACCTGCTGCCTTGGTAACGCTCCCCCCTCCTCCTTCCCCAAACCTCTTCAGCCTGTCAGACTCGCCCCGGAGAGAGAGTTCATCAAGTCCCTGATCGCCATCGGGAAGCGCCTGGCCACCCTGCCCACCAAAGAGCAGAAGACCCAGCGGCTCATCTCGGAGCTGTCGCTGCTGAACCACAAGCTGCCGGCGCGCGCCTGGCTCCCCACCGCCGGCTTCGACCACCACGTCGTGCGGGTGCCCCACACCCAGGCAGTCGTCCTCAACTCCAAGGACAAGGTATGAGCAGCCAGAGAGCAGCCTTGCCTGGAGAGAGGGGGTTGTTTCATCCTCAGCACTGCTCCGCACTCAGGAATGGTTCCTGGGTATGCTCAGGGCATCGCCCCAGGACAGAGAGATCCACACAGGCAGCTGGGCAGGGAAGGTCCCACCCTGAGAGCAACCTCAAACCTGGGGTCTCAGGGTCCAGCCCTGCGCTGGGGCAGTTCCACACCTACCCAAAAGCACGGCTCTGCCCCCCCAAGAAACAAGAGCAGAGCTGCCCCCGCAGCCGCCCGGTGCCTGTGCCTTGCTGACGCTCTGTCCTGCCCCCCAGGCTCCCTATTTAATCTACGTTGAAGTACTTGAATGTGACAATTTCGACACAGCGAATGTGCCCGCGCGCATCCCCGAGAACCGCATCCGCAGCACCCGCTCGGCCGAGAACCTGCCCGAGTGCGGCATCACGCACGAGCAGCGCACCGGCAGCTTCACCACCGTCCCCAACTACGACAACGACGACGAGGCCTGGTCCGTGGACGACATCGAGCTGCAGGCAGAGGTGAGCCCAGGGCCGGTGTGGCCCTGCCCGGTGCTGCCGGGATCCGGCCTGGCTACGGGGAGCGATGCAAAGGCCCTCGCAGGCAGCAGTCTCGTCCCAGGAGAGTGGGGATTGTGTTTCGGTGGCCTCCACGTCCCACCTCTCGTGCTTTTCCCCTTCCCAGCTGCCAGAGATTCACACCAACAGCTGTGACAACATCTCCCAGTTCTCTGTGGACAGCATCACCAGCCAGGAGAGCAGGGAGCCCGTGTTCATCGCTGCTGGAGATATCAGGTGAGGCTGGCGGGGGGTCTGGGGGCAGGGTGAGTTCAGCTGTAAAAAGGGCAGGAGGTGAAATTCCTCTGCTGGATTCCCAGAGAAACACCCACCTGCCCAGGTACAGGGGGGCTGCACAAACCCTGGGCAGCAAAGGCTTGGGGGAGCCCCGAATAGAGGCGTGTTTGAGGTGCTCTGTGCTGGTCCAGCTGCCAGCAGAGTCCTGACCTGAGGCTTGAGGTGATTCCACGGGCCTTGTGGGTGGAAGAGGCTCTGGGTGTGTGATGCCACTTTTCAGCCCCAGTGATGGGTTCTGTTGCCTAACGGCTCCATCTCGCAGGCGGCGGCTCTCGGAGCAGCTGGCGCACACCCCCACCTCCTTCAAGAGGGACCCCGAGGACCCGTCTGCTGTCGCCCTGAAGGAGCCCTGGCAGGAGAAAGTCAGGTAGGGCTGGAAGGGGCTTGGGACATCCTGGGAGCCCAAGGAAATCGCTCTGCTGCTTGTTCAGCGAATAACAAGGCCTTGACCCCAGGTGCTGCTCGTCCCCAGGGTGGGGGAAGAGCGCCATGTGTCCCATATCACACCCACCCCAGGGACGAGCTGGGGAGGGGGAACTCACAGCAGGTTGTGAGGCTTTGAGGGGCTTTGCCAGGTATTCATAGGCTGCCCTCGTGTCAGAAGAGTCCAGCCTGTCCCAGAATAAACACAGTGTGTTCCTGCTCCGAGTTGGGCCTCCAGCACCCCAGGTTTCTCCTCAAGCAGAGGCCCCAGGGCTCTGAATTTGGGGGTAGTCTTGTCCCTGCTGCGCAGACAGTGGGGCTGGAGAGCTCCAGGGGGACACGGCCTGTCTGCCACATTCAGAGTGGTGAGGTGAGGGCTCGCTGTGAGGTTCTTGTGGTCCTGGGCCTGGGAGCTCCTTCTGCCCCCCCTTCTGCCTCCACCCCCACCGGGCAGAGCAGCATTTCCAGGGGCTCTTCCTTGCCCCCACACCCCCTGACCAGCCGGAGCCCCCCAACCTGACTGGCTGCTCCCATCCTTTCCCGTCCCTGCAGGAGGATCCGGGAAGGGTCCCCCTACGGCCACCTGCCCTCCTGGCGCCTCCTCTCCGTCATCGTCAAGTGTGGGGACGACCTGCGGCAGGAGCTGCTGGCCTTCCAGGTGCTCAAGCAGCTGCAGGTGAGAGGGGCGAGGGGCTGCCCACAGGACCACGGTTTCCTGCAGCTCCCAGAGCCCTGATGAGGGATCTTCTGCTCTCCCCACAGTCCATCTGGGAACAGGAGCGTGTCCCGCTCTGGATCAAGCCATACAAAATCCTCGTCATCTCCGCCGACAGCGGCATGATTGAGCCGGTGGTGAACGCTGTGTCCATCCACCAGATCAAGAAGCAATCCCTGCTCTCCCTGCTGGATTATTTCCTGCAGGAACATGGCAACTACAACACTGAGTCCTTCCTGACGGCCCAGAGGAACTTTGTGCAGAGCTGTGCCGGCTACTGCCTGGTGTGCTACCTCCTGCAGGTCAAGGACAGGTGGGTTCCCCCCCCATAGCTGTATCTCCTACTGGGATTCAGCATTTTGTCCCCAAACAGCAGGGGCATCCTGGGAGCAGAGTGTTCTGGTGCTCCCAGGGCCACGCAGTCACCTGCAGAGCTTAACGGGACATTTCCTCTCTCAGGCACAACGGCAACATCCTGCTGGATGCAGATGGACACATCATCCACATCGACTTCGGGTTCATCCTCTCCAGCTCCCCCAGGAATCTCGGCTTTGAGACATCTGCCTTCAAACTCACCACTGAATTTGTGGATGTGAGTGACCAGGGTCGTGCAGCATTGTGTGGCTTGGGCAGGGTGGTACCTGGGGCAGTTCTTGGCTGCTCTGCAGCCGCCCCGGCGCTGCTCATGAGCTGGAAGCTGGAGCTTTGTCCTTCGGGGTCGCTCAGAGAAAGGAAATGCCCTAAAAAAATGCCACTGTGCCCCTCTTAGTGACAGTCCCTCTGCCCAGCCTGAACGCTGCGCCACCTGCTCCCCTCCACCCACACGGCCTCTCCCTTCTCCCTTGCAGGTGATGGGTGGGCTGGACGGGGACATGTTCAACTACTACAAGATGCTGATGCTGCAGGGGCTCATCGCGGCCCGGAAGCACATGGATAAAGTCGTGCAGATTGTGGAGATCATGCAGCAAGGTGAGGGGAGCTGGGGGGGCCCCAAGGTGCCAGGGGTGGGGCTGGGCTGCACAGAGCATTGCCCAGAACTGGGGTTTGGGGGGCACCGGGAGAAGTCTCATAGCAGGAGAGGCTCCAGCTGGGGAACCTCCGGGACCTCCCAGCCCATGAAGGAGGGTGGGGGTGACACTGGAACCCATGAGGCTGAGGGGTGCCCTGTGTTGGCCTGGCCGTGGCAGAGTGGGCTCACCCCGACCCCTCCCCATGCCAAAACCTGTGCCTCCCCCACCCCAGGGTCGCAGCTCCCCTGTTTCCACGGCTCCTCCACCATCCGCAACCTGAAGGAGCGGTTCCACATGAACATGACAGAGGAGCAGCTGCAGCTGCTCATCGAGCAGATGGTGGATGGCAGCATGCGCTCCATCACCACCAAGCTCTACGACGGCTTCCAGTACCTCACCAACGGCATCATGTGACGGCTGCTGGGTTCCCAGAGCGGCTCCGAGCCCGGCCCAGGCCTGAGCTTTGTCCCCGGGGCCGAGGGCTCTGGTCTCCTGCAGTGAAAGGTGGTGGAGCCGCAGCCACGCCGGGGCTGCTCCTCTGCCAAGACTCCTCAACAAAACGGACCCCAAACAGTGGCAGCAGGAACACCCCCACCCCCCCCCTTCCCCAGCTCCCCCCCAGCTGGTGAAGGCTGAACGGCTCATGCAGTGACCGCAGGGCTGGTGGAAGCCAGCACAGGGCCTCGGGCCCAGGCAGTGCCCCCCCAACCCCCAGCGCTGCCGCCTCGTCCTCCCATCAGTATTATGCCCGTTGGTGGCCTGTGAACTGTCCCACAGGCTCCTGAAATGTTGAGGACCTTGGGGGGGGGGGGGGGGGGGGGGGAGGAGGGGGGGGGTCGGCCCTGGCCCCCGCCCCGGCCCCTCCCTTCGGCATCTGCTGAGACTTAAGCCTTCTGCTGGCACCACTTGACGGCAGCAGAGACAGCCCCGTCCCTGCATGTTCCCTGACGCTGCCTCAGCTCCCCTCGTCCCCCCCATCCCCCCAACTCCCTTTGCCCATCCAGCGCCAGTCGCAGCTCCAGCACCGTCCCACAGCACCCACAGCCAGTTCGGCATGGCAGGTGCCCTCCGGGTCCTGGTGCTGCCTCCTGCCCCCTTCCAGCACCGGTGATTTTTTTTGGTTGGCTGTTTTCTGACGCTGTTCCAGGAATTTGGGACTGTGACTCCACTCCCCCCCACCCCCCATAACTCCTGTTTCTTTTTCCTTGCCTGGAAGCTCAGGTGGGGGGGGGCTGGGCAGCCCCAGCTGCGCTGCCAGTGGGGCAGGAAGGGGCCTGGTGCCTTCCTGGGGTACCCCAAACCACCACCCCCCCCCTGCCTCCCCCCTTCCCCTCCTGGGGCTGATGTGGCTGCGGAGGGTGGGGGAGCAGGGGGGGCAGTTTTTACCCAGTGGGTGCCTGGGCTGCAGGGGATCCACACACACCCCCCACTCCAGCACCCCTTTGCTTTAGGTGCAGTGACCCCATCCCAGCCTGTCCTGCTGGTCAGATGGTGATGCCCCACCAGCAGCACCGTGTCCCCTCCCTTGTCCCCCCCCCCCCCCCCCCCTAGCTGTAGCTCCCAGCAGTGCCACCCGCGCTGGCCCGTGGCCCCCCCCCGCTGCCCTCGGTCTCTTTGTTCAGCACTAATTATTTGTCACGTTGATTATTTAGCATTAAAAAACAAAAATTCTATTTTAAAAGGGCGGCTGCCAGTGGCCAGGAGCCACTTGGGGTGGGGGGTGTTAATCAGGGACCGGGAGTGGGGGGTCAGGGCCCCTAAAATCGCGGCCACATCCTGTGTCCCCCTGGCTTTGCAGTGGGGGGCTCAGAGCCACTGCAAGGCCTCTGTGGGAGGCAGGGAGGGGGTTGGGGGGGGGGGGGGGAAGCAGGGGGGGCACTCAGCCCCTTCCACCCCCCCATTCTGGGACAGGACCAACACCGTGGTGGTGGGCTGGGGGAGGGGGGGGCCGCGGGAGCCCTCCTGGGACACGCACGGGGCCACGGAAGCAAGAGAGGGCACAGCAGGGGTTAAACCACTAAAAGTTTAATTGCATTATTACTACAAGAATAAAGGATACCTGAGAGCCTCTCGCAGTGCCGGAGTTTTGCTGTAGCATCGTCACCACCCCGGGGGAGCCGCCCCCGCCCCGGAACAGACCTCGCGCTAAAGGCACTGAAGTGCTTGAAAACCAAGAGATTACAAAGCAATTTTGTTTTGTTTCCTTCCTCTAAAACTCGTAGAAACTTTAGGTTCTTCTCTATTATTAAACATCATTTACACGTTCACAGCCCCACGTGATCCAGCTGGCTGGGGGAGAAGGGGGAAGCGTAGGTGGGGGGGGGATGCGGGGGGAGGCTCGGCGCTGGGGAGCCAGGGAGACCCGGCCCAGGGGCTGTGGGAGCTGCTAGTTGCTTTTGGGTTTTCTCCTTTTATTTCAGAAGTCGCCCCGTGGGGGGGGGGGGCACCACCCACCCTCCGTGGGGCTTTCAGCAGATCCACCTCCAGCAAGGGGGATGGAACCCCCACACATTAAAAAAATAGGAGGGAAAAAACAGGGAGGGGAGGGGGTGGAGAGAAACCAAACCCCAACCCCAGCAAACCAGCCCCCACCTCCCCCCTCTCCCTCCCCACAACCCAGAAAATAAGGGGGGAAAAAACCAAACCAAACCAAAACCCAAATCACAAGAGTTGGGGGGTTTTGTCACTTTTAGTGTATGATACAACTTTACAGAGCGTGTTAGAGGCGATTTATTCACAGGGAAACGCGGAGGAGCCCGAGTTAAGTTACCGCAATAATTACTCACACGACACCCTACCCCAAGCACAGGCGCTAAACGAACGGGACAAGTAGAAAGTTCCTTTTCTGGCTGGTTTTTGTTTTGTGTTTTTCTTCTTTTCCTCCTCCCCAGAGGGGGATGGGGAGGGGGGGACACACGCAGTGACAGCCCCACGTGGTGAGACACCCCCCCCTGCTTTATACCAGGGCTGAGCTCTTGCACATGTGTGTGCGCAGGGCTGTGGTTCACAGTGGCCGTGGTGGGGCTGGGGGTGGCCCCGTGGTCCTGAGCCGCAGCCCGTAGAGCCGAGGCTGGGCGGCTGTGGAGCCCTCGACCCCTGGAGCCAGGTGGGAAGGGGCAGCAGTGGGTGACACCCAGGGAAAAGCCCCCCCAGACTCACCATTTCAGTCTGACACGGGATGTGGCAGCGGCTTTTCCACCTCATGGCCTCTCAGGGGCTGGATGATGCTCCCTGGCCGCAGCTTTGTGGTGCTGGGGTGCGATGGCACCGCTGGGCTCACGCTGGGTTTCCCAGGAGCCTTTTTTGTTGGCTTCTCTTTTCCTGCTGCCAAACGAAGATCTCTTCCTCCTCCTCTTCCCGGGAAGGCTGCTGCCCACAGGCACGAAGGACGAGCGTCCAAAGTCCGGCGCCGCCTCGAGTCAGCGACGTGATGGTGAAGAGGGACCTCACGTGTCCAGCAGGCGAGTGGAGCAAGGGAGGGGCAGGGGCCTCTCTGCACTGCTGGAGGCTGGAATCGGCTTCTCCAGCGGCTCCCAGTGAAGCACAGAAAAAGCAACATTCCAACGGGAAAGGAAAAACCAAACAGGTGGATTTTGCTGTGACGTTACAGTCAGCACAGATGTCTCTGTCCTGCAGTGGAGACGGGTCCCCTGGTCCTGCCCAGCTCTGCCACTTCCCATGGGCTGCCGCAGCCAGGCGCCCCTTCCAGCGTGGTGCAGCCCGGGCAGAGCAGCAGGAGGAACCCGCGGCGCAGGATCAGCAACACCAGCTGCGGGGCAGGAGGCGTCATTCTCCCATCCTCATCCCCGCAGGAGGAAGGCCACTCTCCCTCCCCGCAGACACGAGTGGCTGTGGGACGGGCCATGTCCCCGTGTGAGGACAGAGCAGCGAGCAGTGAACAAACCGCTGGGTCTCCCCAGACTGGGGCAGCGAGTCCGGACTCGGCCCTTCACTTCCTGCCCAGTAAAGCAGCCGTGATCCAGCTGCACTGGCTGGGCTGAGCCCCTGGCACAGTGGGGACGCGGGCCGAGTCGATTTGGTGAGCCAGGCACACAGGGTCAGGCCGGGCCGTGCACGCTGGGCTCTCATCTCATCCCGGCTCCTTTAACCAAGTGTGGAAACGCTGCCCGGGAGGAGGAGGAGGGAGAGGGAGCCTGGGTGGGCACCAGCAGCCTCCGGCATGGAGCTCGGTGTCCATTATGTACACGTCTCGTCCCCCCGCTGCCGGGGCCTAGTTCTCGGGGCTCGCGTTCTGCCGGGCACGGATGAAGGCCATGCCGTGGGTGCGGAAGTGCGTCTTGAGGTTGAGCTGACTGTCGAAGCACCGGCCGCACACCTTGCAGGAAAGCTTGCCGTCGGCAGGGTGCTGGGCACCTCCTTCCAGGGGGCTGCGGGGCCCCGGCTCCTCCACCTCGGCTGCTCCCTTCTTCTTCTTGTGGGTGATGAAGCGGTGGCGGTTGAGAGAGACCTGGGAGGTGAAGCAGAGCCCGCACTCCCGGCACTGGTGGGAGCTCTCGTCAGTCCGGTGCTGGGGGATGTGCTCCTGGAAGTCTGCTGAGCTGCTGGCCAGGTAACCGCATTTTCGGCACCGGAAGGGCGCTTTGCGGTCGCCCTTGAGGTTTTTGGAGGGAGGGGTGGTGCTGTCGGGCTCCTCACTGCATGAGTCGCCCTCGTCCGAGGACAGCTTCCGCTTCCGACCAGACACCTGCGGGAAGGGTTGGGAGACACTGTAACAGGTGCCCAGTTGGAGCAGCTTCGGGTGTAATTGAGCTGGTGCCGGGATCCCACCAGCTCTTAGAGATGTGCTTGGACACGGGCCCAGTGTGCCTGGGCCGCCCCAGGAGCCATGGCCCTGCCAGCAACCCAGCCACGGGGCTCACACAGCAGCCCAGGACACGCAGCCCAGGGCAGCTCCTGAACAAGCCCTAAGCCAGGGGGACATTGGGCATCTCATCCCTGCACACAGCGAGCTGAGCCAGCCAAGTCCCTGGGAGCGGAGCAAATTCCACCCAGATGGTGCCTGCACCCACCCAGTGGGCTCTGGGCCTCGTGGCCAGAGGGAGCTGCTGGTTCCAGGCACCACAGGACGTGTGGAGGCACGAGCAAACCCAGACCAGGGCTCATGTGCTGCCTCCAGCCCTGCCCCAAACCCCTGCAAGGCCCCAGCCTTTTGCAAGCACCTGAGAGGCTGCAGAGAGCTCGTACCTGCGTGGTGCCAGTCCCTATCCGGGCGATAACGACCTCCTGGCTCTTCATCTGGTCGGTCACCTTGATCCCGTGTCGCACCTGGATGTGTTTCTCCAGGATGAGCCGGCTGCTGAAGGTCCGCTTGCCCTCCGTGCAGTACCTGCGGGGCCAGAGCAGGGAGGGAATGAGGCAACACCCCACAGCAAGGAGCTCAGCCCTGGGTCTGCTCCAGCCCTGGCTGCCCTGGGAATGCTCAGCTCTAACCACAGACATGCTCATCCCTGTTTCTCTTGCGGGCAGAACCCCCCAGATCCCTGCCCTGCACCCCCTTTCCCTCCTACTTCCCAGCCACTTGTTCAATCTCCATCATGCTTCAACCGCCCAGAGCTTTATCCTGCCCCAGTAGCATGATGGAAGGAACCCAGAGTCACCCCCACAAACCCAGACCCTCAGCCAAGCCCTGGAGGAGCTGCGGGTACCGGCAGGGATAGACGCGCTTGATCCCTTCGTGGTTGACCCGCACGTGTCTGCGCAGGCTGGGAGCAGAGCAGAACGAGCGCTCACACAGGTGGCACGGGAACTTCTTCACCGACTGCAAGAGACAGAGAGGCAGGAGGGCAGCACCAGAGGCCAGGGAGGGGAGAGCTCAGCGCTGCCCCAAATCTCCTCTCCCTGCCCACCCCGTGGCTGTGCCTTTGGGTAACAAGTAGCTGGACTTCGCTCTTCACCAGCACAGGTAATGCCTCTGCTCCCCAAAACCTCAGCCCTGGGTGAGTCTGGACAGCAGGGGAGAAGCAACATCCAGACTGCGGCAGATGCGCTCCAGGTCTCGGGCTGACCCGCTGCTCCATGCCCCAAACAGTCCCTGCCCCCTCTGCCAGGGGCATGGCAGAGCCGGCGCTGGAGCCCCCACGCTCTCCTCACCTTGCCATGGTCCTTCTTCATGTGGGACACGTACTCGTCCCGCTCTGGGAACCAGGAGTGGCAGACACCACACGTCCACCCGCTGCCCTTCGACTTGTTGACCGTCTTGCGCTGGAAGCGGCTCCGCTTGGTCTTGCGCAGCTCCGGGGAGCTGGGGGGCTCATCCTCCTCCGTGGAGGATGACGACTCCTCCGAGATCTTGGACACGGGGGTTTCGACAGGCTCCGGCTTGGGCGTCAGCAGGACAGCCGCCTTCTTCACCAGGTCCTCCTTGGGCTTCTGGGGCTGATGAGTGTTCTGGCAAGCAGAGACAGGGGTGTCAGCGGGCGTCTGGGGCCAGGACCCAGCGCTGTGAGGAAAAGCCTGCCCAGGCCCCACTGGGCTCATCTCCTCAGCTCACAGGGGTGTGGGGGAACACACAGCCCCATCGCGGCCTCGGATGGGCCTGGCTGTGGCAGTGGAGGCTGTGTGGAGCCTGGCAGCAGCGGTACCTTGAGGTGCTCCAGCATGGTGCGCTTCTGCGCGAAGAGCAGCGGGCAGTCCGGGCACTTGAAGACGCTGACGCGCTGGTTGAGCAGATGCTGGTCAAAGTGGGAGGAGAGCAGCGGCTTGTGGGTGAAGACCGTGTCGCACATCGCACACTTGTAAATCATTCTGTTGGGGGCAAAAACCACCCTGATGGCACAGCCCGGGGCTGGGGCACGAGGGAAGGGCAGAGTCCCCTCCTTGAGAGGAGCAGAGCTGCCCTCGGCGAGTCCGACCCACGCTGAGGGATGGGGAAGTGAAGAGGAGATGGGTGCAGCTCTTCCCCCAACACCCCAACCCAGGATGGGGGGACACTTACTTGGACTGCTGGTTGCTGAAGCCAGGGTGCTGTGTGTAGACGTGGGCGTGGGCGCTGGGGGCAGACTTGAACGCCATGGGGCAGATGGGGCACTTGTGGAACACCTCGCAGTGGGACGTCTGGATGTGGGACTTGATGGAGTTGACCCCGCCGAAGACCACAGCGCAGCTGGGACACCTGGGGTGGAGGAGAACGGGAGGAAAGGGGTCAGGGGCAATCGGCAGGGGGAGCTCAGCCACGCCAAAGGCCCACGCCTGCTCCTTGTCCGACCAGGGTGCTCAGGAGGAGCCCCTGCCCTAGCAGACACTGGGATCCAAACCAGTCCTGGCTCTGGAGTTCTCCAGCTGGGAGCCAGCAGCCCAGCCCATTGAGGGGCAGGGACACTGTGGGGTCTGAAGCTGCCAGCTCTGACTACAGCAAAACACAGGCCAGGAGGGGGAAACACCCCTGGGGTTAAGGGGGCGAGAGCCAGACAAGGGGTAAAGTGAGACCCTCAGCCACGCACCCAGCACCGGACAAGGAGTGTGGATTCCCTCCCATCTGATACTGGAGACCTGCCACAGCGCTGGGGCTCTCCCCAGGACCCTCAGCCCCGAGCGCAGCAGGGTACCTGTAGCCCACTCTGCGGGAGAAGTGCAGGCAGGCCTCCTTCAGGTGGGCCTCGAAGTTGGCCAGCAGGAAGTTGCCCCCACACTCGGGGCAGACGTGGGGGGGGCGGTTCTTGTGCATCCGTTGATGGGCGTTGAAGCTGCAGCGATTGGACATGATCATGGGACACGTCGTGCAAACCTGGAAGGGGGCAGAGGAGCACAGAGAGGTTCAGGATGCAGGAAGGGGCTCTGCAGCCCCTCCTGCAGACAGATGGGCTCACAGCCCACTGCACCCAAAGTGGCCTCAGTCCCTGTGCTGCTGGGGGAGGAGAAGCACACAGACCCCCCCAGGGCCTGTTTTGGGAGATGCCAGTGCCAGGTTGCTGGGTGACTGATGAGGGGTTTTCACACAGACACGGTGCCTTTTCCAGGCTGTTCACCCCAGAGGGGTCCCAGCTGCAGCGTGTGCCAGGGGTCAGCCAGGGACCAGCCGCCTGGCGAGGGAGTTTCACCAGGGGGAGGGGGGGCATTTCCAAACCAGCTGCCAAAACCATCTGGAAACTATTTCCAGCTCCCCACCAGGACACAGACACGAGGAGGTCAAGGGGAGAAGCTGACAAGGACCAGAGGAACCAGCTCGGAGCTTCCAACAGTCAGAGCTGCCCTGGAAGATGGGATTACTGGAGCGAAGGTGGGGTGAGGGAGAAACGGAGCAGCACCCACACAGCACACTGTCCTCAGGCTCCCCTCAATGCTGCACCAGACTGGGCCCCAAAGCTTCCCCAAGAGACACCCAAGGGCCACTTCTGCAGCATGGTGACAGGAGCAAGGGACCGGAGAGGGAGCAGGAGCTGCAGACAGCCCGGAGATGGAGCAGGGACAAGGGGCACGTCAGGAAAGGAGAGGGCACGAAAGGTGGCAGGTGAGGAAGAGGATTATGGAGGCTTATGGCTTCCCCATCCCCACCCTGGCTGTGCTGAGGAAGCCTCCAGGTCTCTTCATTTTACAGGAAAGCCGTTTGTGGGTGGTGGTGTTGGTTTTGGGAGGGGTCAGTCTGCCAGGCACTGGACAAAGCTACCCTGGCACAGTGAGGGCTCTGAACAGGTTTTGCCCTGGCAGAAGGGCAGGCTGAGCTCCCAAGCTCACACGCTGCCCACAGACAGCTCCCTCAGAGCTGGGAATCCTGCGCTGCCACGGTCACAGGCAGCAGGTGCCTGTGGGGAGATAAGGACCCTTTCCCACAGCTCTCCTGCCCCTGATCTCCCTTCGTGCCCTCCCACTCTCCAGCTGCAGCTTGGCACCTCCACCGCATCCCAAACCCTCCTCAATACCAAGGCTATGAGGCCATGGCAGTAAGGGATCCTCCCAAAAGCTCCCTGGGACAATCTGTGTAAGCTCAGTGCTCCTGTGCCTTTCCCACAGAAAGCAGGCCTGCTCAGGACAGCGGGGCCGGAGTATCCGTGTCTGAACAGCATCCTGGCCACAGCAGCAGCCTCGAGGTAAACAAAGCCACCAAATTCCTGCTGTGGAGAGGGGACTGACCGAAGGGAGAGGTGAAGACAGGGAGGGCAGGGCTCCCTCCTGGCCTTCTCAAGGCCACCCCTGGCAGTGCCAGCCCTGGCTGCTGGCAGGAGGCTGCCTGCCCTGACAAACCAGCTGCAGCGGCAGGAAGCACAGGGGCCTCGAGTGTGGCTCTCGTGGGGGACACCCACACCTCCTGGTTCTCCAGACTCCATTTGTGCCTCGAGCCCATAAAAGAGGAAGCAGCAGGCACAGCTCTAAGATAGCTCTGGGGCACAGCTGCGTCCCGCAGCGGGGGCCAGCTGGCTGGGCAACCGACACTGGGGTCCTGCTCTTCCCTCCTCGGCTCCTACACCCATGGGAGCAGCTTTATCACCCGCCAGCGACCCACAGCAGTACCCCCTTCCTCCCACTGGGCACAAACTGAGCCCCGGCTCATGTCCTTCCTTCCCTGCCTGAGCAGACACTGGCAGACCCCACGCCGAGGGTCCTGGGTCCTGCTGCGCCCCCACGTACCGTGCTGCTGGTGGTCCCACTGGTCACCGCCTGCTGGAAGTGCGCGGCCAGCCCAGCTTTGTCTTTGCATTGCTCTTTGCACTCCAGGCACCTGAAGCAGCTGTAGTTGGTCTGCTCTGAGCTGTTGCTCAGGGGCAGGATGGGGAGGTCCTGAGCCCCATTGGTCGCGGCAAAGGCGTCCTGAGCCACGCCGGTGACTTTGCCAGCGGGGAAGGACGTCACCGAGACCAGGGGCGTGATGTCCGGCTGCCCGATCATCTGATCCAGGGCGATGGGCCTCATGACCAGGTGGGAGCACTGCATCACCAGGCCCTTGTCCTTGTGCTCGCGGGCGTGCAGCAGCAGGCTGCACTTGTTGAAGAAGACCAGGCGCTTGGTGCAGTGGTTGCAGGTGACCTCGATGCGCATGCTGCGCCGGTCGTAGTGGCGAGCCAAGCTCTTCTCCAGGGCGAAGGAGTCCCCACACTCCAGGCAACGGTAGCCAAAGGGGGGCAGGGCCAGGCTGGCGTCAGCTGGGGGGTTCAGGTTGGGCTTGTAGGTGGGCAGGAGGTTTTTACTGTTGAGGATCTTGTTAAAGGCCTCCACCAGGCTGGACTGGCTGCGGGAAATGACGGTGCCAGCGATGGTAGGGGAAGGCTTCTGCGGCTGCACCATCACGACGGTGGTGCCGTTGACCTTCTGGTTGGCTGTGGTGGTGATGGTGGTGGTCTGCGTCACGGTGCTGACGTTGGTCCTGGTGTCAGCCTTGGGCAAGGTCTGTGGCACCAGGTTGATGATGTTCTTGGCCACGGCTTTGCCCGTCTTTGCCGGTAGTACCACAGACTTTTGCTGAGCCACGCTGGCAGCAATCAGCATGGCGCTGCTGGCGTTCTGAATGGTGGAGACAGGCAGGACAGTCCCTTTGAGCTTGGTGCCGTTGCCAAGCTGGACACTGATGATCTTCGGCCCCTCAATGGTTTTCAAGGGGCTGGAGAGCTCCATTTTCTCCTTGGGCACCTCCAGCGCGATCCCTTCCTCCTTCTCTGCTGCTGAGAAGGCGGCACCCTCCAGAGAAGCCTCCTGAGAGCTCTGCTCGGACGGTCCCTTGGTGGAGCCGGGCTCCGAATCCGATGAGACCCTGGTGACTGTGCGGGTGATGCTGCCACAGGATGTCTTGATGGTTTTAATCCGCACTTTCAGGGGCCGAGAGGAGTTGGAAGAAGGGGAATCATCGTTGTTGTTGTCATCTTCCTCTTCCTCTTCTTCAGCACTGGACATACTCTGCGGACTCCCCATTGACTTCTCCAGAACTTCGTGCTCTTCTTTGAGGGTGATGTTGTCCAGCTGCTTGGGGGAAGTAGGGAGCCTGGGGCTTTGCACCACGGGTGAGGAAGGCTTGAAGAAGGGTTCGCGGGGGCTAGCGGGCGAGCGCTTCACCTCGGTAAGGTTGCTGGTGCTGCTGTCGAGGTTTGGGTCAGAACCAGGCCAGGACGTGATGGGAGAATCATCCGCGGAGTAGCGAACGGTGACCGACTTCAGGTGACCCAGGGGACTGTCACCCAAGGCTGCAGCCAAACCCTTAGGGCTGGCTTCGCGGCACACCTCCTCCGAGTCAGACTCCTCCTTCTTGATGCAGGGGATGGCAGGAGGGGACCCATTCGCACCCCCTGCCTGGCCGGGCTCAAAGGACTGGGGGAAGGCTGGGGGCAGGTTGTCTGTGCTGTCTCTCATGGGCTCCTTGCAGTCCAGTGACGGGGTGGGGGATGGGGAGAGGGAGGGCACGGCCAGGGACTTCTCCTTCGGCTTGCACTCCCGGGGCCTGTCAATCAGGTTGGCGGTGTTGTCTTCGTTGGGATCTGGGCTAAAATGGGAGAAGATATCCAGGGCTTTGGGGCCCTTTTCTTTCACCCAACACTCCCCGTTGGAGGATGCCACGGCTTCCACAGACCTGGTGGTGGGGGACCTGGACATCTCGGTGGCCCCAAAGCCGTTCTGCAGCAGGCGCGGCCCGATGACGTGCCCATCCTTCCCACGCCCATCCAGGGCATCGAGCTGCTCGGGGCAGACGGTGTTCTTCACAATCACACTGACAGCAGTGATGTCTGTGTGAGGGAGGACGTGGTCAGGGGGTCCCGGCTCCCCAGGGACTTGCTTGATGTGAGCGTCAGCGTCCTCGTGGCCGGAGTGGATGGCCTCGTTCGTGTCGATGTCAGGAATATCAAAAGCTGCCAGGAGGTCATCGAAATCCGGGGTTTTCATGTCACCCATGGTGAGGAATGTGGCAGAGTCTGCAAGAGAGCAGGGAGAAGAGCGTTAGTAGGTGAGTGGGTAGTGGATGAAGCTGTCAGACACCCAGCAGACACACGGATGGGAACGTGTGTCCCCCAAGCCCCACACGAAGCTCAACGTCCCCGCACGGGCTCCCCGGACCCCCAGTGCGCAGCCCTCAGGCAGATCCCCATGCAAACCCCGACGCTTCCCAGCCTTTCCTATTCCTTCGCTCGTGGTTCCCTTCCCAAGGCCCAGCCAGGCTGGCAGAAAGCTCAGAGGGATCCCAGAGGGTGCAGCCTGGCCAGGAGCACTGCCCCAAGGCCAGAGCAACTCCCCACACACCCACAGGCTGAGGAAGGGCCCCAGCTCCACAGCTGAGGGTCGGCTGGTTGCAAGGAATGACCAGGATGCAAGTTGGGACCGGAGCGCTGCGGAGAGAGCCAAGGCCTCTGAGGGGAATGCAGGAGCTGTCCTCCCCCCACGGCAGCAAGGCCTCCCCAAGGCCAGCCCCACAAGGCCACGGCTCACAGGGAAGGCATCCAGCAGCAAGGAGACTCAGATAAGAGACTGGAACGTGTGGGCTGTGCAGCAGAGGAGGAAGAGACCGAGGAGGCTGAGGGGAGACATGGCAACAGGTTTCAAACATGGCTGCAGCAGAGACAAAGGGAATAATGTTCCTCTTGTCGCAGGCTGGGCAAGAAATCCCAGGATTAAGCTGCAGCCAGGGGACGTGGCTTAGACAGCAGGAAAGACTCTGATTTATAGGGATAACCAGGGGAAGGAGGCAGGAGGACACCCCATGTGCTGGAGAGCAGCTGGGGGCCGGGTTGTCCAGGGGAGCAGATCCATGGTGGGGATGGGGGGTACTGGGGTGTGGGAATCAGGGCACGCTGCCCTCAGGCTTTCTGCTCTCAGCACAGAGGGAGGATGGTTACTGTGAGCAGCAACCAGCAAAGGGGAAAAATCCCAGCAGAGAAACCCTTATCTCAGAGGCTGTGGGGGCAGAAGCAAACACCCTCGGCTCCAGGGACAGCCGGCCCTGGCAGCTGCCTCTTCCCCTAGCTCTCAGCTGCCACAGGCACCAAGGCTGGGGGAGCACCAGCTGCCTGCCCTCCCCCTGCCCCCTCCCAGGGCAGCACAGCAGGGCAGGGATCCACTCCCTGGACAGGGAAACAGTCACCATTTACAGCCTGTGCTGACCGCACCGAGCGCATCGCCAGCCCGTCCGTCTGTCTCTGTGGCAGGACAGACAGGCAGTAGCACAGGCTGCCCAACGGCCAAACCCAGGACAGCAGGCTGACCCTGCCGTGGGTAAACCTGCTTCTTCCCAAGGGAGGGAGCGATTCATTCCTTCCCAGGGAGGCTGGGTCAGTTAAAACCCACCAAGGCCAGAGAAGCAGCAAGGCCGGAGCCGGGGACCCGCAGCCCGGTGTTAGAAGCCCCTGACCTTGCCAGGATCCGATGCCAGAAGCTTGGAGCTGACCTAAGACCTGCCAAAACACCAACAGGCAACAAACCTGCACGGTCATGACACCAGCACAGGTACCTGGGAGGTGGCCCAGAGGCTGCAGGGAGGCGTTTCAGCTGGTCCCTGGCAGGAAGAGGAAGCAGTGCTGCTGACACACGGCGAGGTTCAGGCTTCTGCCTCTCCAAGGGCAGGCAAGAGGCAGCTCTTGAGCCGTTGCCTCCACAGCACAGCAGAGGCAATAAAACCCCACAAGCTTTGGAGGAAGAGCAGGGAGGAAGAGGAGATTCCACCTTCCAGGTCTGAGCCCACAGACTTGCAGCTCCCCAAGCTCCTCCCCAGGGAAGAGCCCAGGTGCTTCTCACCAGATTATCCCCCAGGGCACAGGGAAGGCCCAGACACACCGCTGCTGAGCTCCTATTAGCGACTGAAAAGCCAGGCTGGAGCTTCCATCAGCTCCACCGCTGAGACACAGACCCTGAACCACTGTGAGCCCCCCAGAAGTTAATGAGGCTCCAGCTAAAATAACACGACAATGAGTAACTGCTGAAACACAAGTGTTGGTTTTATGGCTCATTTGCTTATTTAGTCTACCACAGAAAGACAACATGTTAAAATCCTCCCTGGAAAGAAAAGCGTGTGTGCTCCTGCCCAGCTCACTGTCTCAGGACACCGACGCTGGTGACAACACGTGTGGAGAGGACGCTGTTTCCCTCCCCAGACCCCAGCTTAACCCCCTGAAGCACCAGCTCTGCTCATACCTGAGCTCGAACGGCCACCGCCACTCCTCGTGCTCCTCTGCACAGCGAACCAGGGCGATTCCCCCTCTCCAAAGCACAGTCCCACGCTGGGCTGTCCCAGGTCGTGTCACAGCGTGTCCCCTGCACAGCAGCCGGCTGTGCCCACGTGGCTTTGGGATCCACTCCCCGATGGGAGCCTCACCACGCCAGCCCCCACAAGGGGCTCCGAAAGGCCGCCCAGCCCCGGGCCTGGCAGGGGCACGGCGGGCCGCACACTCACCCCACACACCAAGAGCACCCAGAGAGCTTCCCCACGGACATCCCTGGCCCAGGACTGGCGGGCGCTGCCGGTGGAAGCACCAGGCCCCAAGGCACTTGTGCCCAGCCTGGCCCAGCGGCCGCGGGGCACGTGGGAGCCACTCCGGAGCGGCCACAGCGGCTCGGACAGGAGCAGCCCAACGCTGGGGCTATTTCAAGGGCTTGCTATTTTTAAAAGCTGCTTTTCCTGTTTCCCTTCCTGACCCTCGCAGGGACTCGCTGCCCGACAGCAAGTCTGCACCAAAACAAGACGACCAAGTACCCTCCAAAACCCGACTCTGGAGCCAAGCGACGGCGGGTGCAGCCCCCCGGCCCTGCCAGCACATGAGGGGCCTGTGCCCGGCCTATGGCCGGCCTGCCGCTGCGTCCCTCCGAGGCCAGTGGGACGGGCACCACGTGACGAGCAGGATTAGCTTCCGAGGCACAGAGGAAACCTTTGGCAAGGCCTGTCCCCGTGCCGCCGCGCCGAGGCCTCGAGCCGGTGGCGTCCACCAGCGCCCAGGAGAAGAGTACGTCTCCACTGTGGGTGTCTGCAGAGCACAGAGGAACAAGGACAGGCTCACCTGGCCGGCGGGAGCCCAGCAGATCGCTGCCTCTCTCGGAGCTCTTGGAGCTATTTTAAATCTGATCCCCTGGTGAAAAGCCCCGGCCTTTGTGCAGAGGAGACGTCACCGATGAGAACAACTGCTTGCAACGAGCCAAACGAGCGCGGGGTGTTATACAACCCCACTCCCCAGCAGAGACCTCGTGGAGGGGGGAGGACGGGGGCAAATTCCCCAGGCAACAAACTGGCAGCACCTGGTGCAGCTCTTCTCCATGTCGGTGCCTCCAAACCCTCCCCGGCCCCTTACTGGCAACAGGTGGAGGCAAGGGAAGAGCGAGCCTGTGGCAGGCTCCTGGTGTTTATCCAGTCACCAGTGTTCATCTGTTCCCCTTCCCCTGTCTCCAGCAGCAGACCCACCCCTGCTGCCATGCTCCCACCATGCAGTACGGGTGGCACGGCTCATGGCTGGTGCAGGGAGGGACAGACTGGTGGCACCTACACTGGCAGGGGTAGAGCCATGGCACAGCAGCCGTGCAGTGCCTCACCTTCCCCACAGCCCTGCAGCTCCTCAAAGCAAGCACAGCCCTGAGCAGAGCCCTGCAGAGCCAGAGCTCGGTGGCAGAGAGATTGTGTGAGATAAACCTGCAGCTTTCATCTGGGTTGGGACTGTAGTGGAGCTTTTGACAGGTTTTGCACAAGCTGGTAGGGCAGCCACAGCTTCGCCAGAGAAAGACACTTCAACACCAGCGTTCAGGTGGGTCACCCCCTGCAGCACAGGGAGCACCCTGCTCCAAACAGGGGACACCTAAACAGGGGACATCCCAGCAGGATGGAGACCTGCCAGCCATCAGCCTCAGCTCTTGCCCCAGCAAGAGAACAGTGTCACCTCTGTAGAAGAGGTGGCACAGGTCAGCAGAGAAACAAAGGTCAACGTTAAGACCAGCTCCTACACATTAAAAATCTGCCCTTAATTCCCTGGATCCACAGGTTTTGATTTGAGATCCACAGCCAGGGATGCCATCTCCCACACCCCCTTTTCTCCTCCTTCCCAGGGAGGAAGCGTTCCCTCCCCTTTTTGGGATGAAGGAAGCTGCCAGAGGAGATGCAGCACAGCAATTTGGGGAACAAGCCTTGCAGGGAACCCCCCTGTGCCTTGCACTTGTCCCACGCTCCCCTGCTGCCCCTTCCCATGCAGCATCTCCCCCTAGAGCAACACACCACGTCCCCCGGCCATCACCCCAGGGACACACTCCTGCTCCACTCGCATCACTTGCTCTGTACTCGCAGCCTGTTCCCAATCCCAGCACCCAGCCCCTTGCCAGCACAGAGATTTCCCTCTCTGCCTCCTGATCTCCTAAGAATTTGCTTATCTAGCAAGCCTTCAGCAGCACAAACGCCGTCCCACTGCGCTTCCGGAGAGGCAGCCGCTGTGCCAGGGACCCGAGCCCGGTACTGACCTGATGGGAAGGAGCTTCTGGATGGAGCAGAGGGAGGAAAACAGAAAAAAAAGGGGGGGGGAGGAAGGGACTGAGTGGTCTCAGGTTTCACGTGTAGGAGAGGGGGAAGATGATAGAAAGGCAGGCTGGTTAAACAAGAACCAGCAACACGTCCTACTCCCAGCATGACATCATGAGGTCAGGGCTCAGCGGGGAGGGCTGCAGTGGGAGGGGAGGCTCAGAGGGGAAAAAAAAGAGAGAAATACATAAAATAACCCAGCACCAAACTCCTCTGCCCCCCGGGACGGCAGCTCTGGGCACCGGGATGGTCTAACGGCGACTGCTGGAGGCTCTGCAGGTGATGGGAGCCGGAGGGGTCCTTCCCCGCGGCTGCCCCCCAGCGCAGCGGCTGATGGCCGGAGCAGCCCCCCCCCCCCTTCCCTCGCCATCTGCCAGCGCCGGGATCCAGAATCTCAACGGCTCAGCCTGGCTGCTGCCATCGGCAGGGACAGGGACAGACAACGGGGGCTGCACGGGAGCAGCAGCAGCCACAGGCTGCCCGGGCTCTGCCGCATCGCACTGGGCAGCTGCCTCCAGGCAGCCTCTGCATCATCCCCCCCACTGGAAGCCCACAGGAAAAAAACCCCTTGGGGACTGGTTCCTGGAGAGGCTCTTCCCTACCTCCAGGCACGTATCCTGGCCCTTCCCAGGGGGCTCGGGGTAGAGCAGGTCTGTGGTTGCAGTGGGTCCCCTGAGCTCAGCCAGACCAGGACTCACCGTGCAGGGAAAAGGGAATGAGAATCCCTGCACCTCACCCTTCCAAGGCCCTGGGGCTCTGAAACACATCGAGAGCCACATGGCAGAGACACCAGAGAGAGAAGATACCATTCAACGGGGCAGTGCAACTGTCCCACCCCTCTCAAAGGCAGAGCAAGGTAGAGGGTGCTGGGTCTCTAGTTTTAGGATTCTTCAAGGTCCAAAGAGAGGGAAGGATCCAAGTGAAACTCAACCACTTGGCCAGGAGCAGCCCTGAGGAGGTAAACTCACCACAAGGCCAGGCAGTGCCTGGGGAGTTTCATAAGCTGTCGTCTCCCTGCCAAATCCCCCAAGCTCCTCCTGCTCCCAGGGAAACACACACAGGACCTGAGCTCCTTTCCCCTTTTTTGGCAGGAGCACCGCTGTCTGTAGCCTAACACCCGCTCGGACCAAGAGGAGACCCTCTGATGGGTGCTGGGCTCAAAGCACCTGGGAAAAGTACCTAAGGGATGTCCAAGAGCCCACGGACCCCAGCTCAGAGACCCTGAGCTGGCCAAACCCCCCCAACGACGCAAGCAGAGACAGGAGCTCGGGCCTTTCCATGCCAGCCCTTCCCTGCACGGCTGCAGCACAGATCCCGGCGCATCGCTAGGGGTGTGAGGCTCTTTCCAGACCCCAGACTCATTTCTCTCACACCCTGGGCCGCTCCCCTGCCCAGCTTGATCTCCACCTGCCACCTCCAACCCTTTGTTCAGCGGCTCTGCAGGGTTATTGCCAGCCCACAGCATCGTTTTCTCCCCAGTGCCCAGCACCGCTCGATTTACCGAGCGCGTGGGGCACAGACACTCACTTCAAGCTGCCCAAAGAGGAGCTCCCATCTCCTGGTGCAGACCAAACAAGGAAAGGATCCCCCCAAAAGACAGGGGCTGGAGGAGCGACCAGCAGGGCCTCAGTGCAGCACAGCACAAAACATTACCAGTACAAAATCCAAGGGCTCAGAACCTCCAGGACAAAGTCTGCTCCAGGGGACACCTCTGAGCTGGTGCGTGACAGCCACCCCTCCCCAGGGCTTCGTTCCCCCCACGATGAGCAGCCCTGACTGACACTTGTCCTCTGGGAAGGCCCAGCACCACATGCTCATGCAGCGACTGTGGCCCTGTGGGGTCAGGGCAGCTTGGGACACCCTTTGGCTGCACCCCTGCGCTTTCTCCAGCCGCGACAGCCGGACCCACCGGCAGCTGCGGGGTGTAACGGCCAAGGAGCCACCACAACGGCACCACCACAGCCACCTGCTCCGGTGCTTCAGGCTTTGTGTGTCATTTATCGATCCCCAACGTGCTTGGATACCCAGGATAACAGCCCAGGATGCTGCCAGAACGGCTCCTGATCCGATAACCTGTCCTGCCAGGGGCTGGTCTGTGGGAGCAACCCACAGCCACGCTTCCAGCACATCCCGTCCCGAGGGGACAAAAGAGGTGGTGTGATTCCATCCGGATTTGATGTCAATCCATCCCAGCAGCCTGGATGTGTACTTCAGCAGCTGCCCAGCAGGACTGGCTTTGAGGGAAGGACAGCCCAGCACGGCCCAGATAACAGACCAGAAGTCGGCACAGGAGGATGCGAGGCGGCTCTCACCAAGCCTGGCTCTCAGATGGGGAGAGAACGGTCACTTTAAGGCACTCCGAGAGTTTAATTATTAATTTTTCCCCATGAAACCTGCCGCGGCTCAGGGAAGCACGCTGCCTTGCCCCAGCCAGCCTGCGCCCTGCTGCCGACCTGCCTTGGGAAGGGCTCTGTCTGTCTGTCTGTCCTTCCTTCCCCTTTTCCTTTCCTCTCCCCTCCCAGCACATGAAAAGCCTCTCGGGGAGAGGAGGGAGGGGAGGTACCAGGTAGGAAAGGACTCTGCCAGGAGGCTGGATGGGCCATCTGAAACGCTCCGCACTGTTTTTCCAGCTCCAGGCAGCAGCAGGGGATTAAAACTTCAGCCATTACGCGCGGGTTTCGTGCCCCATTGTGCGCGGCTCGGCCGTCCCTCCGCATTAGCATCTGAACACATCCAGCCCGGAGCGGGTCCGGGCAGACCCCCCCCGCAGGGGTCCGGGCAGCCCCCCCCCCCCGCAGGGGTCCGGGCAGACCCTCCCCCCCGCAGGGGTCCGGGCAGACACCCCCCCCCGCAGGGGTCCGGGCAGACCCCCCCCCCCCGCAGGGGTCCGGGCAGACACCCCCCCCCGCAGGGGTCCGGGCAGACCCACCCCCCCGCAGGGGTCCGGGCAGACCCCCCCCCGCAGGGGTCCGGGCAGAACCCCCCCCCGCAGGGGTCCGGGCAGCCCCCCCCCCCGCATCTCGCCAGGGCCCGCTGTCCCTCTCCCCATCCTCTGGATCTTACACTGAAGCAGCAAGGGTGAGCGAGCTGGACCTTCCTGGAAAGGAGAGGTGCTGGCAGTGGTTTTCTCCAGGGCAACCCCATCGCCCTGAGGTGCCTCTGCTACCCTGGGGTAACAAGGCCAGGCAGGAGCGCGGCACCGGGGTGCCTTCCTGCGGGGTACAGGCAGGCCCTGCTCAGCCTGGCTGGGGAACACCGCGTCCAGGGCGGCTGCAGCGCACTGCAGCAGCAGCCGTTCCCCTCCGCAGGACGCAGCCCCCAAAGCCAAGGGCCTGCCAACGCCGGGCCGGCGAGCTGCGTGCCCGCACAAGCCAGCCTGCGCTGCCTCGGCTCAGCCCGAGGAGGAGGAGGAGGAGCGACGCCTGCAAACCCCTTCCTGGCTCCATTTCCTACGGGAGAGCGAGCAGGCTGAGCGCAGGCAGGGAGCGGGCAAGACAAGGCCCAGGATCACAGGGGGGTGGTTACACGGAGCAGCTGAGCCGGTGCAGCAAAGCACCCGGGCCCCACACCGGCACTGCAACACCAACACCCCACACACACCAGTACCCCCCGCTCCAATGCCCCCGACCCCATCAGCAAGGAGGGGTTACCCCCCCAAGAGCACCAGCTGCAGTGATGCCAACGCCGTGGCACATCCCAGCCTCCAAACCCAGTGCCTGGAGCCAGCCCAGGCACAGCCAGGGGTTCTGCTGGCAGAACCCACCCGGCACGGGGTGAGACCCGTGGGAGCAGCAACATCCCACTCAGGACCCACAGCCAGGGCCAGGGCCTGCACAGAGTGGAGCTGTGGTGCTTCAGCATGGCTCCTTTGACCAGGCAGCCCCGCTGTCCCTGCAGGGAGTGACAGGAGCTGTGTCTGTGCAAAGGACTCACCAGCCACCAACAAGGCGCCTGTGTTCCCGGAGCACCCAACGCAGCCCAGCCCCGCTGGGCCAGGAGGCTGAGGCACAAAGATCTGTGCCCAGCAGCAGTGTTTCCCTCTGCTCCTGACACGCTGCCTTCTCTTTCACACCCCCCAGTCAGCCCTGCTTGATTCCTAAGGAAAGATACACACCTTTTCTCCCTGTCCATAGAGCAGCCCCTCACAGCTCCCCACTGCGGCTGCCCCACGGCCTCTGGTTTCAAGGAGGCTGGGAGCTGGAATTGTTTGCTGGGGGGTAGGTGTAGGAAGCTCCTGGCCTTAGTTCTGGACAAACACCTCCAGGATAACACTAACACGTTACTCCCTGTAACACACCAACCCTCCTGGACCAGGGAGCAGCACCCATCAGCCCATCCCCATCGTTTCAAGCGTCGTCTCCAAGCGCTCTGGGAAGAGGAGGGAGCTCCTCACTACCACAGAGCTGAGCAAGACAGCCCTGGCTCAGGCTTGGGGAAAGAGAACAACAATCTTCTTGCTGCTTTCAGTCCAAAGATGCTGCTCATCAAGAGTCTGAACCCAGAGTTAGGTCTGTGGTAACTACAGCCCCTAAAAAACACGCTCCCTTCGTTCAGCAGGTGGCTCCATCTGAGGTGGCTTCTTGGGGATCCCTCCTCGCTGCAGGGATCCTACATGGCAAGAGCAAAACCACCCCAGATCTGCCCCCAACACATCAGTAGGAAAGAGAAACAGGAGAGAACAATGTTTACAGTGAGATAAAGGGCTGGTGTCAGACCCAGAACCAGCTGGTATCACCGCTGGAAGGGGTGAAGCCCATTTTGCACCATCCAACAGGTTCTGCGACAGCGAGTGAGTCTTTAAACACACCTAAAATCAGCTGCAAAGGGAGGGGAGAGGAGAGGAGCCCCCTTCCCAGCACACAGATCCCTCCTGGGATACGGATAGCTAGCTCACAGATTTCACTGAATTAATCAAAAACGATGCTTCAGCAGGGAATGGAGCAGGAAATTCGGTTCTCCCCCATCCCCACAAGGGGTGAGGAGCCCAGCAGCTGGGTCCCAAACTCCATCCCATCCCAGCTGCCACGCACCCTGACCTGGGATTAAATTCCCATACGTTTAACAGAATTAAGTCTCCACCATCTGCTAACTTCCAGAGATCTCACAACAAACATGCAGTGGACAAGATCCAGAATTCCCAAGAGTTTGGCCAGCCCCAAGGATGAAGTTTTTAACCAGGAGCAGGCAGGAAGCCGTCTCGCTGGCAGCGCAGCGTGGTTGGGGCTCCCAGGTCCCAGGGGAATCCCAGGTGGATGAGGATCTGGTGGTGGAAGAACGAGCAGGATCTGGTTCAGCCAAGTGACGTTCCCCTCACCCAGGACCGTTTCCATGTCACAATGAGCAGTTACCACCTCTCCATCCCTGCAGTTTCCCAGCTCAGCCAGAACACCCCATTTATTCCAGCAGCATAAACAGCAAATCCCCCAGGTGGGATGCCAAAGGGGAGGTGACACCAGGTCCCCTCGCTGCTGTCACACACTACAACAGCCCCTATTAGTGCATTGTTATTTTTACAGCACTCAGATGTGTGCTCAGGGGCTCAGAGGGACATATAAATGACAGGCCCAGAAACACCTCGCAGTGGGTGATGGCACAGGAGGAGAGATCAGACCCAGGGGAACCTGCCCTGGGTGGAATAAACCCAGAAAACCAGAGACAGACACGATTCCCCCACGACAGTGAGAGCTTTGGGTGTTGTTGGTGCTCTCAGTCATCGCAAGACATCCCAAGCTGCCTCCACAGCAGATCCACCTCTCCAAACACAGCCCTGCACTTCCACAGGGTCCCACCAGTGTGGGGTGATCACACAGGGAATCAGGGACCCCTCGCACAGCCCAGGCTGCAGGACCAACACCAGGAGTACAATGCTACCCAGGCACACCGCAGTGTTTGGGCAGCACCCCACCAGCCCTCCCACCTCTGCCGATGCCAGCATGGCCACAGATGGGTGACGCAGTTTTTTTTCCTGCTCAGACACACTAAAAATACCTCCTTTGAGGCAGCTGCTGCCACACACGAGGCTCGTTTCCTAACGAGCTCCAAACCCAAGCGCGGAGGCCAGCACACCCCCCTGCTCGCCTTCCAGGGAAGCCTCTGAATTACACTAATTGTGGGAAGGCAACCACAGCCCCCAAGGGCTGCCTGTCACCCAACGCCACGCAGACACCAGCTACAAGGAATTAAGGGGTTTTACACAGGCAGAGCCTGAGGAGCGACAGGAGGAGAAAGGAAAGAGCCCGGCTCTCAGAGGAAACACCGCGCTCTCGCTGCCAGCCGGCGCTGAAGGAAGTGGCCGAGACCCACAAGAAATAGCCCTGCTGAACCGCTCGACTTTCTGCTCCCTGCCCTGGGCCTCCTCCTCCCCAGGCTGTCAGAGAGCAGCCCCGAGGCCCCCGAGCCTCCCCAGGCACCTTGAGAAGCAGCAGCAAGAGCCTGTTGTTAGCCCTTGTGATTCCCAGTCTCTTTCCTGGGGGAAGCCAGGGCAGGACCCACCTTTCCATGAGCCTTCTCCTGTGTCCACAAGCACCTCGGGTGCTCCAAGGGAGCGTCCCATTCCTCCCAACCAGCCCCGAACTGCAGACAGCTGTTACAAGACCCTGTTTTTAGTTCTGAAATCACACAGGCTGTGTTGCCAAGCCTGCAAGGGGATCTTCTTCACACCTCCCATGTTCTGTTCCCCCCACCAAACCCAGTGCAAGATTGAGATTCCCCCCTCCCAGAACCCTGCACCCTTTGGCAGCCACAGCTTGGCTCTTCCCAGGACATGGGGTGTGATAAGAGACCCACACACCCCGTTACCAAACACCATCCTCGGGACACAGGTACCTAGAGAAACCAGAGAAGAGGATCCGGACAACCCAAAGCCCAGTTGGCCTCTTATCCCCACAGCTGCTTCTCCAAAACCAGGGCAGGAAGACAATCCCCCAGGAACCGGGGCCCTGGGACCAGACACCACCGTATTTACAGGTGAAAATGGGGGGGGACCCTGTGCTGGAGTGGGAAGGCTGCGCACACCCCCCTCAGTCCCCCCCGAGCAGGGAGGGAGAAGGAACTCAGCCCCAGGAGCTCCAGAAGGGAACGACAACGGTGCCGAACCCAGCGCTGGAGAGCGGGAGCCGAGCCGGGCCCTCTCGGGAGTCGTGGCGACCCCAAAGCCTCTCCCAGCCCCAACCCCAGGGAGCGCGGCCAGAGCCCCCACTCGCTCCCAGGGAGGGGGCAACGAGCCCCGGGCTCCCCGGCAGACACAGGTGGGCGCCGCCGGCCCCTCCGCCGCCGGGAAGGGCTGGGACAGGCGCGGCCGCCCCCAGCCCGCAGGGAACAGCTGCCGCTGCCCGGCCCCGGAGGGCGGGGTGACCGTTAGGCAGCGCCCCCCGCCCGCACCCCGGGGGCCGCGCTGAGCCCCGTGTGTCCCCGAGCGGGGGAGCGGGCGGCCCGACCCCCCCACCCCCCAGCCCCGCGGGGGAGTGGGACAGGCCGCGCCACCCCCCCACCCCCCCCCCGCACGGAGGGGAGGGGCCGGGCGCTCCCACCGCCCCCCGTCCCGAGCGGGGAGGGGGCGGTTCCAACCGGCCCCAGTGGGGGGGGGGGGGGAGGCAGCGCCGCCGCCCCCCTCCCGCCTCGCGGCCTCCAGGGAGCGGCAGGCCCGGGGCGCCGCCGCCGGGCGCGGGCTGCCCCTCCAGGCCGCGGGCTGCCCCTCCAGGCCCTGGGCTGCCCCTCCAGGCCCCGGGCCCGCCCCCGGAGCCACCCCCCCCCCCAGGCCACGCGAGGCGCGGGGGTCCCGCGGCGGCCGTACCTGCTGCAGCGGGCGGGGGGCGGTGGGCTCCGGCCCAGGCCCCTCCGCGGCGGCCGCTTCGCCTCAGCCACTTCCTGCTTGGCTCGCGCCCCCCGCCCTCCGCCGCCGGCCGCTCGCGCGCCGCGCTCCCGCCTCCCCCGCGCAGCGCCATTGGTGGGCCCGCCCGCCGCTCGCCGCGCCTCGCATGGCGATTGGCCGGCGCCGCTGTCGCTCTGGGGAGCCTGCTGCTGTTCGCACTCGCCGTTGGCGGAGCGGAAGACAACTCGGCGGTCGGAGCCCGCCCCCCAGGCGGTGTGCTCATTGGGAAGCGGGGGTGCCAGTCAAAGCGTGGGCTCCGCCCACCCGGCTGCGGCGCTTCCCATTGGTGGCCCGCGCTGGCTGGCGCACGGGACAGCGCAGCCGCCTATTGGTTGGAGGCTCCGTTCATCGAGGCAGCCCGCCCCTTCCCTCTCCCTGTTGGTCCAGCGAAGCTGTCCCTCAAGCGCTGGGTCAGGCCGCCATTGGCCACGGGCTGTGTCCCTCAGGGCGGCCCCCAGCTGTTGTTTTCCTACTGAGCGAGAGACACGTCGCTCAACGTTCGGCCCGCCCCTCCGCCAGGCCGGTTGGCTGGGATCTCTCAGCGGCGGTTGTACCGTCTTCTCCCATTTGCTGACAACGGTGCCAGTCAGGGAGAGCTGCGCGGTGGCCCTCCCACCTTTGGCCACCACGTGATGCTCAAGGTCCAGCCCGATTGGTGTAGGGACCCGTCACTCAGCCACGCCCCTGCCTCCCCGCGCCCCATTGGCTGGGTCGCCCGCCAGTCCACCATGACGAAACCACGCCACTCAACGCAAAACCCCGCCCTCGCCGGCGCGCCATTGGCCATCGCGCTAGCATCACCCCTCGCCTTATCCCACCTAATTGGCTGACTGCACTGCCAATCCTCACGCCAAGACCCACACGCCCCCTCATTTCCCCCCGCTGTAAACATCCCGCGGAGGCGGCGGGAGGTTGCGTGGGGGCGGGGCCATCCCTCAGGCTCCGCCCCCAGCCCCGCCCCCGCGCAGCCCAGGCAGCGGCAGCACAGGGACCCGCTAAAAGCCTTTATTGCCCCGGTACAGCAGCCCCGGCCCGGCCCGGCCCCGGCGGCAGCGCCCCGGCCCGGCCCCTCACTTCTTGTCCTCGTCCTTCTTGTCCTTGGGGTCCTTGGCGGCCTGCGAGGCCAGCGAGCCCATGGCGTTGCGGATGGCCTCGTTGTTGGGGTCCACACCGGGCAGGTTCTCCAGCACGCTCTGCAGGAACTCGGGGTCCTGCATCACGTCGTAGTCATCCTCCTCCTGCAGGGAGAGGGAGAGGAGCTGGGGCAGGGGGGAGGGCGAGGAGCTGGGGGCAGGGGGGCAGGGGAGAGGGGGGCAGGGGGCAGGGGGGCAGGGGGCAGGGGGGCAGGGGGGAGGGCGAGGAGCTGGGGTCAAGGGGGAGGGCGAGGGGCTGGGGGCAGGGGGGAGGGCGAGGGGCTGGGGTCAAGGGGGAGGGCGAGGGGCTGGGGTCAAGGGGGAGGGCGAGGAGCTGGGGTCAAGGGGGAGGGCGAGGAGCTGGGGTCAAGGGGGAGGGCGAGGAGCTGGGGTCAAGGGGGAGGGCGAGGAGCTGGGGTCAAGGGGGAGGGCGAGGAGCTGGGGTCAAGGGGGAGGGCGAGGAGCTGGGGTCAAGGGGGAGGGCGAGGAGCTGGGGTCAAGGGGGAGGGCGAGGAGCTGGGGTCAAGGGGGGAGGGCGAGGAGCTGGGGTCAAGGGGGAGGGCGAGGAGCTGGGGTCAAGGGGGAGGGCGAGGAGCTGGGGTCAAGGGGGAGGGCGAGGAGCTGGGGGCAGGGGGGAGGGCGAGGAGCTGGGGGCAAGGGGGAGGGCGAGGAGCTGGGGGCAAGGGGGAGGGCGAGGAGCTGGGGGCAGGGGGCAGGGGCGCAGGGGGCAGGGGCGCAGGGGCGCAGGGGGCAGGGGCGCAGGGGCGCAGGGGCGCAGGGGGGCAGGGGCGCAGGGGGGCAGGGGCGCAGGGGGGCAGGGGGGCAGGGGGGCAGGGGGGCAGGGGGGCAGGGGGGCAGGCAGTGGCAGCCCTCCCGGGGGGAACCTCACCTTAGTGGGTTCAGAGGTGTCCATGGCCGTGCTGCTGTCCACTTCTGCTGCCTCAGCCTGGGCAAATTCTGCCAGAGGAGAGGGAGAGATGACTGATGCACCCAGACAGCCACCCCACGAGTGCTTGGCCCACTTGGGCTCGGCCCTAGGGCAACTCCAGTCTCAGTTATCCCCCTGGGAATGGGCTCCAGGCCCTCACCTGCTCCCTGCAGCGACATCTGCATGGCGTAGGCGATCTGCTCCTCCTCCGTCATGCTGCTCAGGTCGGGCAGCCCAGCACGGCCAAACTCCTGCTGGGTGATCGTCATCTTGAGCAGAGCATCATCCGAATCTGTGCAGGGAGAACCAACACTCAGACACACACAACCCCTCTGCCCTCTCACACACGGCCTCGCTGGGGATGGGGAGTGGGACAGAGCCCCTCTGGGACCCGCCAGGCCACACAGAAGGGCCCTGCTGTGAACAGAGCTGCTTCCCTCAACGCTGGGCAGCCCTGGGGATCATCCTGCCCTTCCCTGCCCCCTCCATTCCCTGCCCAGCTCCTTACCATCCCCACCCGTGGCTGCAATCCCAGCCTCAGCAGCGGAGGCGGCCGCAGCCCTCCTGGCCTCCTCCTCTTGCCGCTGCCTCTGCTCCTCCATGGAGACACGCAGAGCCTACAGACAGGGACAGGCAGGGAGCTGAGCAGGGGCAGAGCTGGGACAGACAGAGGGGGCTGGAGCTGCCCTCCACCACCCCAGCCCTCACCAGAGCCAGCTCCGGGTCCGCGCTGGGGTCCACGCCGAACTCGAAGTCGCTGGCGCCGAGGCCCAGCATGGCACCACCCTCCCCAGCCAGGATGGGGGAGCTGATCAGAGCATCAGCCAGGCTGGGCCCCGGCGGCACCGTCACCAGGTGGGAGCCGGTACCATCCTTGCCATTTAAGGTGTTGATGAAGGCAGTCAGCTTGTCCGTGTTGGCTTCCTAGGGCCGAAGAGGAAGGATCTCAGCAAGGCCCAGCTCCCTCCTCAGCTCTGCGAGGGGATCAGCCAGCTGCTCCACAAACCCAGCCTCCCTCAGCACTATGGGTGAGCCCAGAGCCCCGTATTTCCAGGGGACAGGGAGCATGGAACGGCTGCAGTGAAACAGGAGAGGTGTTTTCCCCAGGGAAACGTCCTTCCCCACATTAGCATTTTTACTGGGGCAGCAGCTGAGGCTCAGAGAGCCGCTCATATCCACACAGCCTGAGGAAGGGAAAGGATACAACCCCCCCAGCTCCAACCCCGTGGCCAGCAACAGGCAGAGGCCTCACCTCTTCTCCAAAATTGATGATGTCAACATTGACTTTCTCTTTCTTAAGCCGCTTTGCCAGTTTGACCAGCTGCAAGGAGGAGACACCACGACCTGAGCCTGGAGTTCAGCTCACCAGGAACCACCACAGGCTGTGGGATGGCAGAGCCAGGCCCTGCTCACAGCTCAGCACAGGGCTGCCCTTGAACTGGCCAACACTCACATCCTTCTCGTTGTCCTCCACAGGGCTCCCAACGAAGGCGATGATCCGCATCTTGTGGTTCTTGCCTTGGCGATGCTTTAGTGCCAGCTGGGAGACACAAGGACTGAAAGTGAGGAGCAATTCCCTGGGGAAAGGAAGGGGGTTTGTCACCCCCAAACTTTTCCTGTCACAAACCCTGACCAGACCATTGCACCTCTGAGCTGCTGAACTGGATCTGATTAAATCCTCCTTTGAAAGGAGGTGCATTCTGCAGACAGGGAAACTGAGGCAAAACCAAACCAACTCACTTGGTACTGTTCAGCTAGTCAGAGAAGACGATTCCCCACACCCAACAGGTCTTTTAACAGGACCCACTACAGCAAGAGGAGCTTCAGGGGAAGGAGCAAGGAGCTGATGAGACACCACTTACGTGAGCAACTCTGATCCCTGTGCAGAAGGTGATTTTCCCTTTGGGCTGCACCGTGTGGAGCTTTGAAAGGATCCGGCCCGTGTCTGGCGTGAGCGTGGTCAGCACCTCACAGTTACTGCAACACAAACCCCTCTGCTGTGAGGATTTCCTGAAGCTCTTTCTGCCTCCTCACAGCTCTGAACCCGCCAGCGCTTGGCTCGGGGGCCGGTGCTTACAGGGAGCCAGACTTTTAGCCTGGTTTCCTAAAAATACCCAAAGTGATTTGTCTGCACAGAGGCTCCTACTTGTCCCCTGCCCCAGAACCCTTGAGCCCAGAGGCCAGTTTTAATTGACTCTGGCTAAGACAGACCCCACAGAGGCACCAGAGGCCTTTGGATTTCAGGGATGCAGAGGAACCATGATCTCAGTGCTGCCTGTGAGCTGCAGCAACAGCTCAGCCCTTATCTGCCATCCTTGAGGACACAAGGCCACAGAAGGGCAGGTTCTGGCAGAGCTCCTGAGAGAGGAATGCTTCCATCATAGAATCATAGGGGTTGGAAGGGATCTCAAGAGCTCATGGGGTCCAACCCCCTGCAAAAGCAGGGTCCCTAGGACAGGGCACACAGGTCGGTGTCCAGACAGGACTGGAATCTCTCCAGAGAAGGAGACTCCACACCCCCCTGGGCAGCCTGTCCCAGGGCTCCCTCACTGTGAAACCTCACACACCCTGGAGCTGCAGGAATCATAGAATGGAATCATAGAATGGCAAGGGTTGGAAGGGACCCCGAGGATCATAAAGCTCCAACCCCCCTGCCACAGGCAGGGCCACCAACCTCAGGCCTGGAGCTACACAAGGTTGCCCAGGGCCCCATCCAACCTGGCCTGGAACACCCCCAGACACGGGGCACCCACCCCCTCTCTGGGCAGCCTGTTCCAGCCCCTCACCACTCTTTCTGTAAAAAACTTCCCCCTAATATCCAATCTAAACCTTCCCTCCTCCAGCTTCACTCCAGCCCCCTTGTCCTGCCAGTCTCTGCCCTTGAACAAGCTGATTCCCCTCCTGTTCCTCTGCTCCCTTCAGGCACTGGCAGGCTGCAATGAGGTCCCCCCACAGCCTTCTCTTCTCCAGGCTGAACAAACCCAGTTGAGGAGCGAGCACAAGGGACCAGGGACCAACCAAGACCCAGCTTTTCTCACAGCATCCCCCCCAGAAGAACCAGTTTGGCTTTAGACTGCTCTATGCCCTGTTCCATGTCCCTCTGCTTCCCCCCACCACCACCCTCAGGTCCCCCAGGCTGGTTCCCCTCATACTTGGCCAGGGTGATGAGCCCCACGTTGTTCTCGGGGTTGCTGCGGGTCTTGGAGTGACACACGATGTTGACAGCGTCCTGCTGCGCCTGTAGGCGTGTGGGCAGGAAGTCCCCGTTCCTCATGTACTCGCTGTTGTCCACGCTGGAACACAAGGAGGGGGGTGTCAGCTTGCCCCAGGGAAAGGGGGTGTCAGCTTGCCCCAAAAGGTGGAGGTTTATCCCCCAAAAGGCACTTCAGGGGGCAGCACGTCTGAGGCCACAGGGCTGGGGAGGGGCAGCAGGACACACAGCTCTCCTGGGACAGGCAGATGAGGTGTCTCTGTGCTTCCCTCAGTATTCAGAGGGGATCAGGCGTTTGGGTCCCCCCCCCAACGGCCCAGAGCTCCTTGCTGAGGAGGGGGAGGGGAGGGAGGCAGCTGTAGACTACACAGCCTCAGCCCCACGTCACCTTGACATCTTCTTTCACCTCTACAACACAAAACAGAATCACAGACTCACAGAGTTGGAGGGGTTGGAAGGGACCTTGAGAGATCATCAGGTCCAACCCCCCTGCCAAAGCAGCTCCCCAGCTCATCCTGCACAGACAGGCATCCAGATGGGGCTGGAATCTCTCCAGAGAAGGAGACTCCACACCCCCTGGGCAGCCTGTCCCAGGGCTCCCTCACCCTCACTGGGGAAAAGTTCTTCCCCATGTTGGTGTGGAACTCCCTGTGCTCCAACTTGCAGCCATTGCCCCTTGTCCTGTCCCCACAGACACTGAGAAGGGGCTGGCTGATTCCCCCTGCACCCCATACTTAAGATATTGATAACCATTGATTAGGTCCCCCCTCAGTCTCTTCTCTCCAGGCTGAACAGCCCCAGCTCTCTCAGCCTTTCCTCACAGGATAGATGCTCCAGGCCCTTCAGCATCTCCTCAGCCTCCTCTGGACTCTCTCCAGGAGATCCCTGGCTGTTTGATCCCAGAGAGCCCAGCACTGGACACAACACTCCAGCTGGGGCCTGACCAGGGCAGAGCAGAGGGGGAGGATCCCCTCCTGTGATCTGCTGCCCACACTCCTCCTGATGCCCCCAGGATCCCATTGTCTCTCTCAGCCCCAGGGCACACTGCTGGCTCAGGGCCACCCTGTCACCCACCAGCACCCCCAGGTCCTTCTCCACAGAGCTCCTCTCCCGCAGCTCCCCCCCAGCCTGTCCTGATTCCAGCAGTTATCCCTCCCCAGGGGCCAGACTCTCCACTTGCTGTTGTTGAATCCCATCTGGTGTCTCCCTGCCCAGCTCTCCAGCCTGGCCAGGGCTCTCTGGATGGCAGCGCAGTGTCCTGCCTGGCAGCCACCCCACCAGGCAGCATGGCTCCGTGGCAGAGCTCAAAGCTCCACACTCCCTGTCACGGCTGTTTTCCCCGGGGCAGGGACACCCCCACAAACCCTGCACAGGTTTATCCAGCGCAACACAGGGGCAACAGTGCCCCGCAGCGTCCAACAGCGGCAGCCACAGCGCCGCGTCGCTGTAACTAAACCCCTTCGCCGTCCCCTGTTAAATATAGCGCAGAGCCAGCCCAGGAGGCCCTTCGCTGGCACCAGCCCCCGGGAAAGCGACCCCAGGCAGGAGGGCTCGGTAAACAAGGGCTGGAGGATGGCTCTGGCCCCAAACAAAGGGTTTTCTGCTGAGTGTTCCCAGGGTTTTTAACACCAGGGGAAACGTTTAACCCCCCTCTGGCTGCCTGCCCGACCCTGAGCCCGCGGGATCCCAGCTCAGGATCGGATCGGGCCGGGCCAGCGCCCTCCTGCCCCACACCCACTGCCCCATGTGAAGCAGCGAGCTGGGGAAGAGCAGAGGCAGCGGTGGCTGAGCTTTGCCTCCAGCTGAGGCTGGCTGACCTGCAGCTTGCCAAGCACAGGGGTTCCTCCTGCTCTCCAGGCCCACACCTGGCACAGCGACGTGTTTTAAGGCTCCTAAACGTGACTAAGCACGGAGTTACCCCGAGAAAACATCGAGGGCCCCGATACAGTCACCAAGGGAGCCTACGTGGTGTCTTCATCAAAACAGCTGCGGGGCAGCGCAGAGACCCAAGAGATCAACAGAACCGGGACCCCCTTCGCTGCCTTGTCTCTGCCGGGGGCTTCTTACACCCCAACCCAAGAACTAACCCGGCTGCTTCTGCATCGGCCCCGGCCGCGTTCGGCGCCCAGGGACAAAACCCTCTCACCCCAGAGCCGGCAGCTGCCCGAGCACCGACCACGGCAGCTAGAGCAGAGCGGCCGCCCCTCCCGGGGCCGCAGGGACCCCCCCATCCCCCCGCCCAGCGCCCCGGCGGGGGTGGGGCTGCACAGCCGGGCTCCCCTCGCCGGGACGCGGTCCCGCTTTGCCTGGCACCGCGCTGGGGCCGCTCCCCCCGCGCTTTCCCCTGCTCACCGAGGGCCGCTCTGCGCCCCGTCAACGCCTCCGAGGGCCCCGGAGCCCCAGCCGGAGCCCTGCTCAGCCCGGCCGCCCCGACAGGCCCCGGCCTCACGACAGTCACCACCCGGCCCTGAGCCCCCCACCCCAGCTACCCCTCCTCTGCCCGCCCCATGGCTCCCCAGGCCCCGGCGGCAGCCCCAGGCCCGGCCTTCCCCCGCCCGAGCCCCCTAGGCCCCAGCAGCCCCCTCAGGCCCCGGCAGCCCCCCCCGGCCCTACCTTCCCCCGCCCGGGCCCCCCCAGGCCCCGGCAGCCCCCCTCCAGGCCCTGCCTTCCCCCACCCGACTGCCCCCAGGCCCCGGCGGCCCCCCCAGGCCCGGCCTTCCCCCGCCCGGCTGCCCCCAGGCCCCGGCGGCAGCCCCAGGCCCGGCCTTCCCCCGCCCGAGCCCCCCCAGGCCCCAGCAGCCTTCCCCGGCCCTGCCTTCCCCCGCCCGGGCCCCCCCAGGCCCCGGCGGCCCCCCCAGGCCCGGCCTTCCCCCCCCAGGCCCCGGCAGCCCCTTCAGGCCCCGGCACCCCCCCAGGCCCGGCCTTGCCCCGCCCGGGCCCGGCCGTGACTCAGGGAATCCCACGGCGGCCACGGCGGCCCCGGGAGCTGAGCGGCGGCTGCCGGCCGGGGGGGAGCGGGGCGCGGCAGCCCCCGCACAGCCCGTCCCGCCCCGGCCCGGGCCCTCACCACACCATGGTGCTCTCCAGAACCATCTTGCCTCCTTCCCTCCGAGCGGACCGGCTCCCACCCAACAAGGCGCCCGCTGATTGGCTCTGCGCCTCCGCCCAACCGCCGCTTCCCGTCTTCGCCAGGCGGGCGGGCGCTGGGCACGCCGGGAAGTGTAGTCCCGGGAGCGCCGCCATAGCGGCCGGTACCCCGGGCAGAGACGGGGGCTCCACCTCAGGCCTCACCCCCTCCCCCCCCACTTCTCCACGGCGCCCCGGCTCCACAGCCCCCCCCCCCTTCCCAGGGACAGGCAGGGAGCGGGGGCAGCCTGGGACGGGGTCAGGGCGGGGGGGGTGGGTGAGCGATGGGCAGAGGGGCCGAGGGCCCCGGTGGGGGGGGGGGGGGTGAGTGGGCCGGGAGGGGGGGGTGAGGGGGCCAGGGGGGGTGTGAGTGGGTCGGGGGGGGGCTACGGAGGCGACAGTCGCTCCCCATTCCCGCGGCAGGAGAAGCCAAGTGCCCTGGGTGGCTGTGGGGAGGGGGGGGGGGGGGGGGCAAAGACACCCAAAACCCCCCCCACCCAGCCCCCCCAAAAGGCCCCTGAGGACCCATTGCTCCCCCCCACCCCCCCCAGGACACCATCCCCCCCAAAAAAGAAACGAGAGCGACACTGAAATACAACTCCATAAATATTAAATCATGACAAGAAAGATCCAGACTGGGTTCCCTTCCCTCCCCAACCGAAGCCGCCAGCACCAGCCCTGGGGTGGGGGGTACACAGGGAGTGTCTAATATAGACATTAGGGCAGCTGTGAGGAGCGACCCAGGGCCTAGGGAGCCTGGGGGCCCAGCAGAGAAGGTGTGGGCAACCCCCTAACCCCCTCAGCCTGGGGCTCCTGGTGCTGCTGGGTGGGTGTCAGGAGGTTTGAGAGCCCTTGAGAGTCGAACAGTTTGTCAAGAGGAACTATCCTCACACTCCAGCAACCCCCTGGGCTGGGGATACCCAGGGTAAGGCCATTCCAGGTGGGCTGAGAGGGGAAAAGTAACATCCTTTCTTCTTCTTAGAAATAAAAAAAAAAAGCATTTTCTTAAAAAATATCAGCTTGAGTCGCATCCACTTGGACAGGCTGAAGTGGGAAGTGGGAAGAGACTTGGCTCTGAAACACCAACTAAGAACAAACCCCTTTCTACACCACTACATTCCTTGTGTCCTTGGGCAGGTGCTGCCAGGTGGCACTGAGACCCCCCTGCAAGGGCAAGCTTTAAATTACTTTTAATATATATATATATATAAAAAAGAAGGGAGGCTTCTAACTCACCAGGAACGTGGGGAAGGGTCACTTCATTTCTTTAAAAAAAGCATTTAGTGAAAATAAAGATCATCAGTCCAACCTCTGCTCTGAGCTCTCTGTGGGGCAGTGGCAGGACCAGCCCCCCCCCCCCCCCTCCCTGTCAACTCCTGCTCCAGATGGGACACAGAACGTGCCCCCCAATTCTAGGGGGGGGTGTGGGGGGGTGAAGTCTGCCCCCTTTACCTATGAATCTGGGTTTCAAGCCCCTCTGGCTGGGATGGGGGCTGGTTATCAAAAGGGAGGAGCTGTAAAAACAGGAAGGGTTTTGCCCAGGGGGGCTGGGGGGGGTGGGGGGAACAGGGCAGCTGCTGCATTTGGTCCTTTGCTTAAGAAAGACTTTTACAAAAGTGTGTCCCTGACACAGCTCTGCCTCCCCCTGGGGTGGGGAAGGGAGCAGAAGGCTTTGCTTAAAAACCAGGGGGGACACAAAGCAATCCAAAGCCTCCCTGGTGTCTGGAAAGCTCTATTCAGAGTCCTCTGAGCAGCACAGCACGGCACAGGGCAGCACACAGCTCCCCTTGTCGGCAAGGGAGGCAGCTGAGAACCGAGGCAGCTCCTCGGGCAGCCAGGAGCAGCTGGAGGGGGAAGAGGAGCTGGTCCTGCTCAGCACGGCGGCTGCTCCCCCTTCCTGCCTCTCCTGGGACACGCTGAGGGGACCGCTGGAAAATCCTCTCCTTCCTAAAGGAACAGAAAGGCAGAGGCTGGCTGTGCTGCAGGACCAAAGGAGAGGTGATGTGACTGGAGCCAGAGAAACACTTAAATTAAAAAGGTCGTTTAAATACAAAAGGAAAGCCCGTGTCTCTGTGGCAGAGCCCCAGAGAGGCACAAAGGCCCCTGTCCCCCAGGGACTCCGGAGCCGCCCTTGTTCCTGGTGTCCAGTGGAAGCAGCTCACTCCCTGAAAGTCAGATCCCTTTTCCAGAGCTCCAGCCCAAGCTGAGCAGCTCCTCCTCCTCTCAACAGGCGGCTCTGCTCCCACCAGGCTTCAAAAGGAAGGAGGAGAGCAGAGGGACACGGTGGTGGCTCTGCTGTCAGGAGACTCCAGGTGCCCAGCAGCGCTGGCTCGCTCTGTTAATACTATTCCACTACGTGTGGCCCAGCTGCAGGTTTCTGCTCAGAAACGGCTTCTTTTAAAAACAACACAATAAAATACAGTCAGCAACAGGGGCTGAAGGCTGTCAGGCTCCACAGACCACGCAGAGCACAGAACCATCTGCTTCCATCGCGGCGGCCTCGGCGCTGCTTCACTGTGGGGAGAGGAGAGAAGGGGAGATGCTGGGGATGGGGTCTGCCTTCCTCAGAGGAAGAGCAGCAGGTTTGCTCCCCTCCTGGGGCTCCCTTCACCCTTCTCTGTCCTGGGGGGGGGTGTGTGTTGTGGGGCTCAGGCTTAGCCCAGCCTCACCTGAGGGAGGGTCTGGAGGAGCCCAGGGGGGTCTGCAGCATTTATCACCACGCTGGGATGGCAGGATGAGCGTGGTGAGGCTCAGCACACTGGCTCTCTGCCCTCAGACCCCACAGGGAGGAATGTCCCCCCACCCTTTGCCTCCTGCTCCTAATGAATTGGGCAGCAGATGAGTGCTGGGAGCACCAAGGTGCTGAGCACAAGGCAGGCTGAGCCCTGCACATCGGAGGGGGGTGAAAACCATCTGCTCCCACTCTGGTTGACCTGGACACCCCGCTCAGTGCCCAGCGTGACCCTGTAACCCTCCATCCACCTGAGGGGAGTACTCACAAAGCTTATCTCTGTCTCCTGCAGGTCTTCCAGCTGCTCCCTCAGCTCTGCAGAGCGCTCGGGCACCGAGGGCCCCGGGGAGCCACTGGGGAAACAAAGGCAGATCTGTCAGGTGGCTTTAACAGGGACTGTGGAAGAGCCACGACTCCAGGGCTGCTCTGCTGGGCACAGCTAACAGGGACACCCCAGCACAGAGGTGTCTGTCTGTCAGGCAGGCTTAATGCTGAGACAGGCAGCACGGTCCCTGCTGGGGTGAGCACCCCAAACACCAGCAAGAGTCATCCTCCCAGTCTGAGATGGCTTCAGACACCAGGAAGGAGGCTCCACGCTCAGCCAAGCAGCAGCAGCTCTTTACTGAAGTCTTCAAGCACCACAGAAATGGGGGGAAAATGGGGGCACAGAAACCACCCCTGGGGAGCTCAGCCAGGCTCAGCCTTTCCAGGCAGAGGCCCCTTGTTAGAAAAAGCCCCCAGCAAACCTTTCACCAACCTCTTACACCCTGAACATGAGCTGTGGCCCAACAGCAGGACAGTGTGCTGAGTACCTGCTGTGACACGCTGCCAGGGAGCCCGAGGCACAGATACCCCCTGCTTTCCCAAAGCCACAGCTAAAGGCTGAGACCTGCTGAGAACTCCAGCTCCTGGCTGAGAACTCCAGCTCCTGGCTGAGAACTCCAGCTCCTGGCTGAGAACTCCAGCTCCTGGCTGAGGAACTCCAGCTCCTGGCTGAGGAACTCCAGCTCCTGGCTGAGGAGCTCCAGCTCCCAGCTCCGGCCTCCAGCTGCTTCCCACTCAGGATATGGCACTGCAGCTTCTTCACCTCGACCCTGAGAAGCCTCAGGACACGTGAGGCCAAGGGGGCAGGGTGCTCCAGCACACACAGGAGGTTTTGGGATTGCCCACAGACAGCATGGGCTGCTGGGCTTGCAGGGAGCACCCCAGGCTCATCCCAGCCTGCCCACAGCAACTGTCCATCCCCAGGGTACAGGAAGCATCAAGCTGTTCAGTCACACAGCTACACATCACCCCACACAGAAACACCCCAATGGAGGCACAGGGATCCTGGGCAGGAAGGCAGAGCTCCCCCTGCCTCACCCATGTGCCTGCTCACTCTGAGCAGCTCTGGCTTCCCCCCACCCCCTGAGCTCTCTAACCCCAACTCACTGCCCCCACCTACACAGGAGTGAGAGGGGAGGATGCTCAGTGCTGGTTATGGCACGTGGAGCCCTTGAGATCAGTCTTAACGAGCAGCAAGGAGCAACACAGGGCTGCAGGATGGATCACAGGATCATTCTGGCTGGAAAGACCCTCAGGATCGAGCCCAGCCCTTACCCCAGCACTGAGGGACAGAGCCCCTCACAAGGGGGGCCCAGCTCCCCACCCGTGCAGGACAGCACAGAGCCCAGCAGCACCTCCACTCCCAGTGACACGTGCTGGTGTCACCACACTCCTGCCAGAGCCTGGGCACAGGGACACGGGTGTCACAGCGCTGCCAGGACTGCACAGAGCCTCTGTGACCAGGGGTCAAACCCCTGGGCAGGGCTCACTGAGCACACCCTCCAGGCAGGAGACAGGCAGAGAGGCTGGTTCCTCCCCTCACCTAGACAGGAAGATGCCGGCAGCTGCTCTAGGCAAATCCTCAGCTTTGTGGACCTGCACACCCACTGACCTACCAGAGATGGGAGGAGAGGAGTTAAGGAGGCAGAAGGACCCCTCAGGCATGCTGATGTACTGGGAAGGAGCAGCTCTGGTTTAGGATCCCTACCAAGAAGTTTCTGTGTTTTACAGAGGGAGTGAGAGGTGTTCATCACAAGTGCACCTTGTTCTCCCACAGCTCAGGGGGCAGCAGGCACTTGGGTCAGCGCCACTGCGCAGGCAGCGGCTCAGGGATGGGGAATGTGGTTTCCTGTAGCTTCCAGGAAGAGAAGGGAACACCTCAGACCAACTTCTCTGAAAGGGATCACCATCTGACCACAGCTCCTCCTCGTCCCTACCACTGGTACCACTTCAGCAAGGAACACAACATTCCAGGACAGCCCCCAGCCTCCCCGGGGCTCTTGGTGCAGCTCAGCTTCTGAGAGGTTCTGAGCTGCACCCACACCCATCCCTGCAGCCTGAGGAGCTCCAGGAGCTCAGTGCTACCCCAGCCAGGCACCACAGGACCCCCAGGGCAGCCACTTCCAGCATCACCCAACGTCACCACGATGCTTCTTCACAGACACTCTGGCAGGGACACTTTCACCAACTCCAATTAGCACAATTACCTCCACTGCACCACAAAGCCATCGAGTACAGGACACAGGAGGACCCAAAAGCTACTGGACACCCCACACAGCCCAAGCAGGAGATGCACAGTCGTGTCACCCATGAAGAACCACGTGCAGGAACGGCAACACAATGCTCTGCACGTGCACATGCTGGAACCACGGCACCCTGACCATCCACAGGGGTACAGGCACACCCCAAACACCCATAAAGCAGCACAGAGCCCTCCCCTGACCCCTGAGCCTGACCCCAGGAGCCGCTGGCCCTGCCATGCCCCAAGCAGCACGAGCCTCACCTGTTGGCAGGTGAGTTGAGGCCTCCGCTGCCCAGGGAGGAGGTGGAGAGGGTCGTTGCGATGGAGTCGCTGTTGGCTTCATCCACTGGCAGGGTCCTGGGCAGGAGATCTGGGCGACCAAGGTGGGAACCTGAGTTGAAGCACAGACTATTCCATCACCAGCAGAAGTGGGATTGCGTGGCAGGAGCTCCCACACCAGCCAGGGGTGGGGATCCACACTGGATCCCACTCGAGACCTCTAAGACCTCGAGCACCGAGGAGCCAGCCCTGCAGCCAGCGCTCCCTTCCGAGCCCAGGACCCCACACAACTCTCACCCAGCATCATCCCTGACACAAACCCCACGGACAGGGGCTGTTGGGAGGAGATGAGGCACAGGGGAGCACTGCCAGGGGAGCGTGGGCCATGCTGGGGGCTGGGACAAAGCATTGCAGGAAGAAACGACTCCCCACCCCCACAACCTGCACTCGCCCTGCTCATGAGCAGAGACTGGCTTCTACTGAAACATGAGTTTATCACCAGATAAGCAACAGAATGCTTGGAAACAGTCAAGGCTCTGAAGGGCTCACAGCTCCTCCAGGCCTCCTTGCAGTGGAGCCTGGGGTTCTGGCACCCACAACCCCAGAGAAGTGGCTCTGGTGAGACCATGAAACAACGTGGAGGTGTCTTGCATAGCTCAGGGGGCAGCAAGCTTCATTTAGACAAGCACAGGAGGAAAAATAACCTCCTCAGGCTTTTCTATTGCAGCCCAGGCACTAACCTTGCTCTACATCTGCCTCTGTGGTCACTTGTGCTCTTGTCTCACACGACATGTGTGGCTGGGAAGGCACTCCTCCTTGGCAGCTCCGGCGAGGGACTGTCGTGCCAGACCGGCTCTTCTTAGAAGGGGATGGCTTTACTTAGGGACAGAAAGAAGAAAAGAACAAACTAAGCATTTTTCTGGCATGTTCAGGAAGGAGCAAAAAGACCTGACACAGCAATTTCCCAGTGACAAGAGTCTGGCTCAAGGGCTGTGCCCTGAAGGAACGAGCTGATGGATCAAACAGCTCCTGTAAGGTCACATCCATGAGTCAAGAACAATCTAGGGGGAAGGAAGGGGTGACAGAGCACCACAGGCTTCCTAAAGCACTTGCAGAGTCATCCAGCTTCCTAAACCACAGCTGGGAGAACCCAGGAGCTGGGGCCACCCCCGAGGCCCTTACGTGGGATCTTCTTGAACGCCGTGTTGCACATGAACCGCTGGAACCGTTCGGCGTAGAAGCTGGGCCTGTGCACAGACACCGTGTCCTGCAAAGTCCAGGGGACAAACATGAACGTGTGGCAACAGGGCAGAGGCACCCAGGCCCCTGAAACCCAGGCCCCTGTGCCCCAAGGAGCAGGGACAGCGATGCCAGGGTCCCTGCTAACCACAGGGTGTTTTGATACTTACCCCGTCGTGCACAAGCGCCTTCCAGGAGTGCTCCAGCTTCTTGACGAACCTGGCACAGGTGGAATGAAGAACAGTTCTCACACTGGTGTCTGTGTTGTATCACACGTGCTCAGTACCCAGCCCGGCTTCCAGCCACGGTGACACATCAACCCCAACCCCAACCCCAACCCCAACCCCCACTGCTTTGGCTTCAGCTTCCCTTGTCCTCCCCCTCCTAAGAGCATCCCAGGGACGCCAGGCCCTGCTGCAGGGCTCACTCTGCAGAGGGAGCTCACAGCCAGGCGTGTGCAGGGAGGTTAACAGAGCCTTGGTGCAGGTCACCAGCCCTCAGCAGGGTGCTGAGCCTCACAGCTGGTTTCCAGCTCACAGGGAGAAGTGGCTTTGAGAATTTTAAGCCACCACTTGTTTTGTCCTTGCTGCTTCCTGCTCAGTGCCTGTGTACAACCCTCACAGCTCACAAACCCAGCTTCCTAAGAGGAAATCTACTCTGGGAACACAAAGTAAACACTGAGTGAGAGCTGGAAAGTGCTCCCCAAATACCTGACTTCAAGACAACAGCAACTGGTAAATTTAAATCAAAATGTTGTGTTTTAACTATTCCTTGAAAGCCAGTCCTGGCCTCCCCGCAGGGGCTGTCAGGTCGTCTTCACCCTCAGGCAGCACAGAGCTGCTACTCCATCTTTCCTACCTGTAGGACTGCAGCACATCAATGATGCCAATGTAGAGCAGCAGCCGCTCCCCCTTGGCGTTGCGGGCTGGAATGCCTCCCATCCTGGAAGAGGAGTGGGCACCAATGTCAAAGGGGGGTGGGTCTTACACCCCCTACCACCCCCAGCAGCACTGTTACTGCAGCGTCACACGAACCACGTCACGAGGGGGAGCAGGGGGAAGGTACCCCCTGTCCAGGTAAGGAACCAGGCAAGAGTTAGCTCAGCCTGGACACCAAGGATCTCACTGAACATGAGGGTTAATCCCAGCTCACCCAAGGGAGACCAACACCTGCACAGACCATTCCCCACCTTTCACACCCAGGTGGCAGCTGGACCCAGGGGCCGCTGGTCTGACCCCACACTGCACTCTATGCCTTGGATGTGGGTGGATGTCACTAGCTGGAGCTGAGAGTTCTCTGACCACCAGCAATGGGCAAACACCAGAGGAGGCAGGAAAGCCCTTTGTGTGTTAAGGGAGATCAAAACTGAAGCACAAGGATGTTTGACACCAGGACCTCTCTGCCCCGCGTGACGTGTCTCCGTTAGCCAAGCTCAGGACCCCCCCCCGACTCCACACAGCATCTCACTGGGGGGAGCAGCACCCACAGGGACTCACTGGTCATCGGTTTCTATGGTGCCACCCCGTCGGGCTTCCCCCTGGATGGACTCCATGGCTGTGGAGTACAGGGCCTTCTGGGCAGCAGGGCGCCGCGTGTCGGCCTGGGACGTCCCGTCCGCCAGCGCGTGCTCCCGCTGCGCCTGGTCCATGTTGTGGATGGCAACGAGCAAGCTGTAGTCCATGATTTTAAAGCTCTGCAGGACCTGGGCAGGAAAGGAAAGGAAGGGAGGCTGGCTCAGTGCTGTGGGCAGGGCGCTCAGAGCACAGTCAGCGTTCTGGCTCCAGCCCCGAGCGCGCTGAGGGCAGCGTTTGAGCCACAGCTCGTGCACACTCAGCTCATCTACAGCGTTCCAGAGGAAAGCCAGGGGAGGTGCTCCTGTGCAGACACTACCCAGGCCAGGGGGAGCACCGGCTTTCGCAGGGCTACCCAACTGCAGACCAGACTCAGGAACCCCAGCACTGTGCCCAGACCCTGCCCTGCTCCAGAGCACAGCCTCAGCACAGGCTGCTTCCTCTGCCTTTAGAGGCCAACGCTGGGTTTAATCCAGGCTGGAAGGACTGAGTGAAACTGAGGTCTGGGTCCTGTTTCTGGTCATGTCTGCACCAAAAAACCCCACCCTGGGTTCTCCAAGTCAATAGGCAGAAGCTACAGGGGTGGCAGCAGCCTTCTCCTTTTCGTGGGAAAGGCTGAGAAAACAGGAAATAAACTCTCCACACCACCCTTCACCCTCCCACTTACCAAACAGTCTCTCTGTAACGTTTTGCACAGAGCATTGTACATGTCAGAGTCTAAGAAGAGGCCGTCAGGGATGTCCTGCATAAAATCCAAGTCCTTGTACGTTGGGAAGACCTTCTCCCTCTCCTTCTGGGACGCTCTGCGCTTGTAGGTGGAGCCCTTCAGGTCATACTTGAGGTGCATCTTGACAGAGCGGGGCAGCAGGTTGTTCATCACCACGATGCGGATGTTTTTGCCTCCAGCCTGGACACAGTACAGGCCATAGAACTTGGGCAGCAGCGTCCTTGGGTTCTGGTTCAAGTTCTGCAATGACAAAGACAAAGACAAACCTTCACAGCCACTCAGAGACCTCCACAGCCACCCAGACACCTCCACGGCCACCCAGACACCTCCACGGCCACCCAGAAACCTCTACAACCACCCAGACACCTCCACGGCCACCCAGACACCTCCATGGCCACCCAGACACCTCCACGGCCACCCAGACACCTCCACGGCCACCCAGAAACCTCTACAACCACCCAGACACCTCCATGGCCACCCAGACACCTCTACAGCCACCCAGACACTTCCACTGCCACCCAGACACCTCCACTGCCACCCAGACACCTCCATGGCCACCCAGAAACCTCTACAGCCACCCAGACACCTCCACTGCCACCCAGACACCTCCACTGCCACCCAGACACTTCCACTGCCACCCAGACACCTCCACGGCCACCCAGACACCTCCATGGCCATCCTCTTGCAGAGGAATCCCTGGCTCCCTCCCGTGCTCCGGTGTCAAGATGGAGCTGGCAGTGATTCCCAGCCACTGCCAAGGCAGCTGGGAGATACAGGCAGGGAGCAGAGGGCACGAAGGGAGATGTCTGCAGCTGGTAAGAACCCCTCTGCAAAGCTGAGGTTGCAGGAGGGAAGGAAGGAGGGAAGGAAGCAGCTCACTCCCACAGGAGCGAAGCCAGGAAAGCTTCAGCGCAAAGGAAGACCCTGTGCTTGGCTCTACACTTGGCACTGATGGGCAGAAAACACTGCACAGCTCTGAGGACAAGGTGTGGTTCTGGGGTACAGACCCAGCAGAAACAGCTGCAGGTTCAGAACCAACTTAAGACATTCAGCCTGGGACCCCCCAGCACCACCTGTGCAGGCTGAGACCCGACTTCCCTCCAGAACCAAAGGCAGCTCTTTCGCCATCGCTGCTTTCACAAGGTTACCATCAGCCTGCAACCTTCCCAAAGGGACAGAGGCCCCAGGACCTGGTGTTAGTCCCTAATCATGGCACCAGACAGTGAGGAGAGAAGCTGCCGCTGAGCTGGGGCACAGATCAGAGCTCCACTCACCCCCCCAGGCAGTACACAGCAGCATCCCTCACTCTGGTAGTTTGGGGGGAGCCTCAGCAAGGGGACTCACCATGTAGTAGCCAGGCAGCAGCTTCTGTAAGAACTCTGCCTCTTTGTGCTGCACTGTCTTGATGATGAACTCGTCGTCGCTGGATACGTAGAAAAGGGACCCGCTGGCCCCAGAGTTGGACAGTTCGATGAGCGGCTCGTTGCAGAGGGAGTACTGAGGAGGAGAAGGTGAGAAAGGCAGAGCTGAGAGTCACAGCCCCAGGGAACACAGCCCCAGGGAACACAGCCCCAGGGAACACAGCCCCAGGGAACACAGCCCTCCCTTTTACATCCTGACAGAGGCAAAGCCCAAGGTCACAGCAGCATCCGCTGCCACGCTGCTGGAGCCTGCCCCGGTGCCCCACAGCACCCTGTAGCTATGAGATAGGGACAAGGACAAGCTGCCATCACACAGTACACCCAGCAGAGGGGAACTGGTGTCCCCCAGCTCACCAGAGATGGGCACATGGACAAGCTGCCATCACACAGCTCACCAGAGATGGGCACAAGGACAAGCTGCCATCACACAGCACACACAGCAGAGGGGCACTGATGTCCCCCAGCTCACCAGAGATGGGGACAAGGACAAGCTGCCATCACACAGCACACCCAGCAGAGGGGCACTGGTGTCCCCCAGCTCACCAGAGATGGGCACAAGGACAAGCTGCCATCACACAGCACACCCAGCAGAGGGGCACTGGTGTCCCGAGCTCACCAGAGATGGGGACAAGGACAAGCTGCCATCACACAGCTCACCAGAGATGGGGACAAGGACTAGCTGCCATCACACAGCACACCCAGAGGGGAACTGGTGTCCCCAGCTCACCAGGTAGTCGTCTGGCCGGATCCCGAACAGCTCCCGGAAATAGCGGAAGGCCACCGGAGCGTAGGTCTTGAACCGAAAGTCGTTGTAGTGATGGGCTGGGGTCAGGTTACTCCCTTCACTGATCAAGGAGAGAAGCACACACAAGTATTTGTACCTGAACCTGCCCTAAAAGTGAACCAGCTGCTTTAACAGAGGGCTAGGGAGCACCCACCCAAAAGGGACACACAGGGCAGAGCCAGCTGTCCTGAGTTGGCACCTCCTCATGTGCCAGTGGGGTCAGGAATTAATGCTGCTACTCACTACCCAAGCCCCCCCCCCAGGGAGAAGAAAACCACCAACCTTGGGAAGAAAATACTTTCTACTACGTAGAAGTCTTGCATGAGAACATCTCTTTCAGGTTTGGTGCTCAAGCTGCCAACTGTGTGTGTGATGCCCAGCTGAATGGCACCTTTCAAGGCAGATGACGTTGTCTGGAAGGGCAAAGAAAAGGAGTTAGAAGACACAGAGGAGCAGACTGGAAACAGGAATGAAAGGAGTTAAAGAAGAGAGAGTCTCTGGTCTACAATTGTGCTGCCAGCTGGGATATTTTTACACCTACTGGTTCCAGCTTCCATCATTTCTCTCACTGTGGGGACAGGAACATCACTGCATCACTGACAGCATCCTACTTGGTGTCTGCACTCTGGGTGGTCAACCAGTAACAGACCTGAGCTGGGATCAATGTCCAGCTGGTCCTTAAAAGCACTGACCTTCCTTCCACCCTCCCACAATGCTCATGTCCACACCCTGCAGTCAGAGTGGGAAGACATCTGGGACAGATTATCCTGTGCCCTAGGGAAAACCACACTGCTCGACACCTGGTGGGTTGGGTCTTGGCACTATGAGCTTTGGAGGTTGCCCAGCCCCAGCATGGGCACAGAGTTGGGTCTTCTACAGGACTAGGCAGGCAGGGCCAGCACCCAAGGCACATGGGTTCTCTTTCCCAGCACAACCTGGATGAGACCTGCTCAAACCCCCCAGCTCCCAGAGATCCCAACTCTGCTGTAAAGCCTGCTGGGAAGGCTGGGGCTGTGCACTGCAGCTCTGGAACACTTCACTTGGCTTCTCCATAAAGCAACTGGCCCCAGAACAAGCTCATAATCCAGCTAGCTTGTGTTTGTTTCCTCAAGCTAAACCAAGCCCAGCACCCTGCCACGTGCAAGGAGCTGCTGCACATCAAAGCACTTGGCAGGAATGGACACCACAGGATCTGGGGACAAGCACTGCAGGAGCTTCTTCCCCAGACACACGTCCTCCTGAAGCCTCATCAAACAAATGGGAACATTCCTCCCACTTAGGGGCTTTCTGTTATCTCAGCCCCAAGATCCCTGCACGTGGCTCCCTGGAGAGAGCAACAGAAACTGGCCCTGACCCCAGCCTGTCGTCAGCGTCCTCCTCCACTTCAGCTACCTGCTCCTATCCAACTTTGACTTCAGTGTTAGGCAGGGAAGGAGGAGAAACTGGACTCTACTTTCCTTCCTCACCCCTTAAAGGCTCAAGCTGCTGGACAGACCTGGTGGAGCCTACTGACAGCCCCACAGACCTCCCAGCAGAGAGCAGTGATGCTGCCTTGTTTGTGAGCACACAGCCACAGGGCCAGGTTGCCAAGGAAGGAGTATTTTTGTCTTCCATTCGCCAGCACAAGCAGCTGACTGCCTGTTTACAGGCACTTTTACAGGGCAAAGAATTAAAAAAAACCCCCAACACCGCCCCTGGAAAAGCAGGGGGTGGGAACCAGACAGGCTGACTGTTCATCTCATCCCCAGATAAATCCTGTGCTGTGTCCCATGGCTGCTGGGACCCTGCAAGAAACACTTCAGGCACGTCCACTGACTTGTACTTCTCTCTCCTAGTCACTGCTGAGCTCCTGCCTCTGGATTTGCTGGGACACAAGTGGTTTCACAAGAGCAGCGTAACAGGAGGTGGCTGCTGGAGAGGCAGGGCTGGAATCCCTTCCTTCCTCCTCAGTTCCCAGCAGGCAGCTGGAGCTGCATCCGGATGGGAGGCTGCAGGGCAGCAGCTTCACTCACACACAGAGAGAAACACCCGTATCATCCCCAGCCCAGAAGTCAGCCCCACTCAGGACACAGTCGTCCCAGCCCGGTGAAGTCCGATGGACAGGAAGTAGTGACACTGACAGGGTCTCCAACAACCTCCCCTTGCAAAGCCAATCCCAGCAATACCACAGGGTCTGTGGAAACCACTGTGCCCCTAGAGCATGGCAAACACCCACGATGCCAGGGCAGCCCTGGGAAGTGCTGCTAACAGGCAAAGCTTCCAAATGAACCCCTCTTTAGCCAGTGATACAAGAGGAGCTCAGCAGCAGAGACACAGTCCTTTGGTTCCTTGTCCTCGAGGTCCCTTCAGCGACACCAACAGCCCTTACCCACTCACAGGCACCACTGCTCTGGGCAGCACAGAGAGGAGAACGACACAGGCAAATAATGAGCTATGTGAGAGGCAACCTACCTTCTTATAGGTAGTTTCACCCGTGGAGTCCACTCCTCTGTGCCCTTTCTTTATCGTCTGTGAGCCTGGCTGCCCAGAGCCACCCGGCATCTAGGATGGGAGTGAAGGGTGGTGAGAAGAGAGACAGGAACCCCACTGCCACAGAGGTCACTGAGCTCTCTGCCAGCAACCCCCAGTCTTGGAGGGAGGATTCTAGGAGGGTGGGGGATCCTGCTCTGATTCATGCCACAGGAGCTCGCTTGACTCATCACCCCGAACGCAGGCGGTTGTCAAATGGTGCCTCTCAGTCAGAGGGAGGGACAGTAACTCCTGGCAGGAGAGCTACGTGGTGTTTTGGTGGCACCAGAACTGTTCATTTCCAGCACAAGCTGGGGTTTGTAAGCAGGGATTCCTTTGGCAAGGAGAAACACTCTCATTTCCCAAGGAGGTACCGGCCACTGGCTGTGCCTCCACCCTCTGCTTCACCCCTCACTGGGGGAAGGCTGGAAAAACAGCTGGAATTGTGTGTTCTCTCAGTCAGGGGACAAACCAGCTTGGTGGGCAAAGACTTACCTCAGGGGTGAGGGACTTTTTGAAGGTAGAGGATCCTGTCAAAAGAAGAAAGCCAGACTCAGCAAGGGTTCATCCTTATGATGCATCACGAAAGCCTGACGCACCCCTCGCTCCGGAGGAGTATTTTAAGGCATCTGAAAAGCACTGACTCACAGCTGATCTCTTCCCAGCTTCTCCTCTTACAGCCCAGAGAATTTTTGTCAAGCCACAGAGAAACGCTACCCTGCTGACTGCCTGGTTTTGTGGGGGTGCTGCCAGGCAGGCTCTGCCCCACAAACACACCAGGCCACCTCCAGAGACAGCACCAGCACCTGCCCTGCCTTCCACAGAGCTCTCTGGGGGGCTGCTGCCCTCTGGCAATTAGAACTGAGAGGGCACAGTGCTTGGCAGAGTTGCTGACCAGGCTTCATCTTCAGATCATTTCCAGGAGCTTCTATTAAACAGCCCAGAACATCGACCCTGCTGCCTGGAGCCAAGATCTCCTCGTCCGCTGATACCCACGAGCTGACGTAGGCAGGGTTATCTTGCAGCCTGGGGTTGTGTCTAGGGTTGTGTCTGGGTTTGGCTGGATGCAGTAACAGGCACTGGAGGAAAGCTGCCCCTCTGCACCACAAAGCCACCAGCCCGACCAAGCCCCCAGCACAGGGACACTGCCTGGCCAGGCACAGCCCCACACCAGGGACCTGTTTTCTGCCTCCAGCCCAGGAAACCAGCCAAGCTCCTTCCCTTCCTTCCCCTGACTCCTTCAGCCACACCACAGCGTTATCAAATCACTGCCACCCAGCAGCCACTCCCCCACCACAGCCCAGTGCAAGCGTGGGGCCCAGCAAGTCTCTTCCCAGGGCAAACTCCCCCATGGGAACCCCTCCTGCCCCGTGAGGAGCCCCCTCTGCTGGAGCCCCCTCTGCTCCCCCGTTACACTGGCACCAGGACTCGCCCGTGGCTCCATCAAGCACCACAGCCCAACAGAGCCCCTTGGGCAGGGGGAACAGAGGTCCCTGAGCAGCACCCAGCACCCCACGACGCCCTCACCCCATGATCAGAGTTCTCACTTGGATACATGGGCAAACAAGGAGAAACCATCAATCTGTGAGAAAGGCCTGTTGCTGAACAGAGCGAGCACAGGGGGACCAGCCCCAGCTGCCTCCCCACCCCTCATCCCCTGCAAAGGCACAACATTTGTCCTGCTCAGCTCTTACTTTGGGGCCTGAAGCTCCTCACAGCCAGCTCCCTCCTCCTCCTCCCCACCCGGCACTGGGGGCTCTGAGGAGCTGGCTGCCCCCTCCACCTCTCATCTCGCCCTGCTCCTCCTCTGTCCACCAGCCCTGGAGCTGGAAGGAAGCTTCTGTGACCTGCTGCCTTACAAAGGAACCAGCACAGCTCAACCCCTTCACCTTGCACGAGGCCTTTGGACTTGCTGAGACCCACAAGAGCCCAGGGCAGCAGCCCAGGGCAGCATCCCAGGCATCCCACGTGGCATCCCTTCCGTGCCAATTAAGCCTTCATCCCCTTTAAGCAAGTATCTGTAATTATGTAGATGGCAACCACTAAAAGCCTGGTGATTTAAGTGACACCAAAGCAGCACCAGGAGCTGCATCACCGTGGAGACTGTGTTAGTATTTCATCATCAGTGTGTGTCCCACCGGGGTCTAACCAACAGTCCCTCCCAGGGACCCAGCAGCACATCCCTCAGCTGCCTCAACCTCCCAGGGACCCAGCAGCACATCTCCTCTCCTTAACCACACACAGAGGCAAGACAGGTTTGTGTTGGGGTTTTTTTAAATCCCCAGGGCTTGGTGTTGGGTCCAGTCCTGTTCAATATCTTCATTGACACCTTGATGAGGGAACAGCACCCACCCTCAGCAAGTACCTGATGATCCAGAGCTGGGATGGGTGGCTGACAGGCAGGACACTGCGCTGCCATCCAGAGCCCTGGCCAGGCTGGAGAGCTGGGCAGGGAGAGACCAGATGGGGTTCAACAACAGCAAGTGGAGAGTCTGGCACCTGGGGAGGAACAACTGCTGGAATCAGGACAGGCTGGGGGGAGCTGCGGGAGAGGAGCTCTGTGGAGAAGGAGCTGGGGGTGCTGGTGGGTGACAGGGTGGCCATGAGCCAGCAGTGTGCCCTGGGGGCTGAGACAATGGGATCCTGGGGGCATCAGGAGGAGTGTGGGCAGCAGGTCACAGGAGGGGATCCTCCCCCTCTGCTCTGCCCTGCTCAGGCCCCAGCTGGAGTGTTGTGTCCAGTTCTGGGCTCCCTGGGATCAAACAGCCAGGGATCTCCTGGAGAGAGTCCAGAGGAGGCTGAGGAGATGCTGAAGGGCCTGGAGCATCTCCCCTGGGAGGAAAGGCTGAGAGAGCTGGGGCTGTTCAGCCTGGAGAACAGAAGACTGAGGGGGGGGGACCTAATCAGTGTTTATCAATATCTTAAGTATGGGGTGCAGGGGGAATCAGCCAACCCCTTTTCAGTGTCTGTGGGGACAGGACAAGGGGTGATGGCTGCAAGTTGGAGCACAGGGAGTTCCACACCAACCTGGGGAGGAACTTTTCCCCAGTGAGGGTGAGGGAGCCCTGGGACAGGCTGCCCAGGGGGTGTGGAGTCTCCTTCTCTGGAGAGATTCCAGACCCATCTGGATGCCTGTCTGTGCAGGATGAGCTGGGGAGCTGCTTTGGGAGGGGGATTGGACCCCAGGAGCTCTCCAGGTCCCTTCCAACCCCTCCAACTCTGTGATTCTATGATTGCCCATCTCCCCTTGTCCCATGGGGCCTGGGTTCAGGCTCTCATGGGGCCATGTGAGAAGTGAGAGCCATGGTCCCATCGGGCTGGTTACCAGAAAGGGTGAGTCAGCCAGGGAAAGCCACCGCGCCTGGTCAGTGCATCAGCCTGGCTGCTCCAGCCCCAGCACGCCCAGTTTCCGTTGCAGGAAGCTCCCCCTCCCTCCTGCTCCTTTCCAAACCAATCTGCCACTGATTGGGAAATAGGTAATTCCTGTTTCACCCAAAACAAGCAGCCCAAAGCTGAGCCTGAGGAGCAGCAGGCAGCTCTGCTCGGCTCCAACCGAGGCTGCGCACGGGTCTGTGTGTGTCCTCCTGCCAAAACAAGCTCTCCATTACCAGCACCTTACTGGTTGAGGTCAGGGAACAAAGCTCAGAGGTTTCCAGAAGAAAATGGTTCAGTTTTCTCCACCTCTTTGTACGTAGAGGCAGTTCTGTGTCATCCCACACACACGCTGCTTGGAGGAGAAGTGAAGGTGTTAAACTCACCAGCAGAAACGTCACAACATGAAATCATCTTCAAAGCAGCAGCTATTTCTGGAGCTGCTCAAACACCCCACAGCACAGGGCTCCCCCCAGACAGCATCCAGACCCAGCACAGCAGCTGGAAACACAGCCTGAGATACCTGAGCTGGTAACTCTGGCCAAAGGATGGGGATCAGGGAGAGAAAGTCCTGTCCAGAAGTGAATTGACAACACCCCAAGAAGTTTCCTTCTCTCTTCTGTGGCCCTGGGAGCAGTGCTGATGTTTCAGAGGGCTCCTCAGGGCTGGGCACTGCGAGCTGCAGCAGCCCAAACCAACAGTGATCTGCCTCCCCACAGCCTCCGCTGCTGGGGTCATGTTCAGCCAGCACCAGAGCACATACTGGGCCTGACTGGGACAGAAATACCAGGGAAGAGCTGAAGAGCAGCTGTGGCACCTGGTCAGAGCTTGGATGAACCTGGAGGGAGTGTGTACAAGGCATCAGGTCAGACCTGGCTCCTCCAGCCACCGAGGGGGCTAATTCAGCAGAGCCAGGACAAGCACCTCCTTCGCTCTGTGTCTGAGCAGCGCTGCTCAGACAGGCTCCTGCTGCACCTCGTGCTTCAGAGGAGAGTAAGAAGTGAGAACATCAGCACACCCAAACACATCCACCAGCCCAGGGCGAGCTGAGCACCAGGACACCCCACACCGGCTGCAGGGCTCTGCCGCCGGCTCACCGCAGCCACGCCAGTGGCCAGGGTGAGGGGGCAGCTGGGGGTCCCCAAACTCCCTCTCTCTGCTCAGAAATGGGAATATGCCCCTTCCTCACCCAGGCTCTGCCCACAGGCAGCAGCACCATCAATAAGAGCATCACCTGGGCTCCATCAGCAGAGGGGTGGCAGCAGGGACAGGGAGGGGATTGTCCCTCTCTGCTCTGCCCTCCCCCAGCTGGATCCTGTGTCCAGAGCTGGGGCCCAACACAAGGAAGATGTGGGGCTGTTGGAGAGGGGTCAGAGGAGCCAGGGAGATGCTCAGAGGGCTGGAGCAGCTCCCCTCTGGAGAGAGGCTGAGGGAGCTGGGCTGGGTCAGCCTGGAGAAGAGAAGGCTGTGGGGGGACCTCATTGCAGCCTGCCAGTGCCTGAAGGGAGCAGAGGAACAGGAGGGGAATCAGCTTGTTCAAGGGCAGAGACTGGCAGGACAAGGGGGATGGATTAAAGCTGAAGGAGGGAAGGGTTAGATTGGATATTAGGGGCAAGTTCTTTCCAGAGAGAGTGGTGAGGGGCTGGAACAGGCTGCCCAGAGAGGGGGTGGGTGCCCCATCCCTGGGGGTGTTCAAGGCCAGGTTGGATGGGGCCCTGGGCAACCTTGTGTAGCTCCAGGCCTGAGGTTGGTGTCCCTGCCTGTGGCAGGGGGTTGGAGCTCTGTGATCCTTGGGGTCCCTTCCAACCCTTGCCATTCTATGATTCACCAGACCTTGGTCCTGAGCCCCAGCCAGCCCCACCACACGCTGCCCAGAGCACGCGTGGCACATCGGAGCCACAGACACATCCAGCTCCAACCCCCCCCCCCCCCCCAGTTCCTCTGCTGCAAATCCCTCTGTGTGTCCCCAAAACAAACACCCCCTGGGGTCAGTACTCCCCCCACACACACACACCCCAAGGTGATGGCTGCAAATGGGAACAAACCCCCTTCAAAGCCCAAACCAGGCAGCAACCACAGCCCAAAAATCCACGCTGGAACCATCCCGCTGGAGCACCCAGGGATGTGGAGAGAGGTTTAGATGTCAGGAGAGCTTACACAACACACTTCAACCAAAGAGCGGCTTTGTTGTGAGCTGCAGCAGCTGATTTAGGGGAAAACAACCCCCCCACCACCCCCCCCCACCCAGGTTCATCAGGCCCCAGAAGCCAAGGCAGTTACGTGAGGCGGCGGCGCTGCTGGTTACTGGAGGGCAGAACCCATGCTGGTTCTTTTAAGCACACACATGTTCACATCTACCTCTGTGAAAGGACATCACTGAGCAGCACAGAAAGCTGAAATCTATGTGAGGGAGAACAAGAAAGGTCATGGGGTTGTCCCAGAGAACTGGTGTTTCCACCTGAAGAGACAGAGATTTACCCTGGGAAAGTTAAAGACAACAGGAGAAACCCAGTTTCCACCAGTCAAGGGAAGAAAGGAGCAAGGAACATCTGCCATGGCTCTGGGAGGTGACAGCCCAGGGAGGTGACAGCCCAGGGGGTCCCCTTGCTGCCTGTGGCTCTGGGGGGGTAACAGCCCAGGGGTTCTACTTGCTGCCTGTGGCTCTGGAGGGGTAACAGCCCAGGGGTTCCACTTGCTGCCTGTGGCTCTGGAGGGGTGACAGCCCAGGGGTTACACTTGCTGCCTGTGGCTCTGGAGGGGTGACAGCCCAGGGGTTACACTTGCTGCCTGTGGCTCTGGGGGGGGTGACAGCCCAGGGGGTCCACTTGCTGCCTGTGGCTCTGGGGGGGTAACAGCCCAGGGGTTCCACTTGCTGCCTGTGGCTCGGGGGGGGCAACAGCCCAGGGGTTCCACTTGCTGCCTGTGGCTTTGGGGGGGGTAACAGCCCAGGGGTTCCACTTGCTGCCTGTGGCTCTGGGGGGGGTAACAGCCCAGGGGTTCCACTTGCTGCCTGTAGCTTTTGGGGGGTAACAGCCCAGGGGTTCCACTTGCTGCCTGTGGCTCTGGGGGGGTGACAGCCATGGGGTTCCACTTGCTGCCTGTGGCTCTGGGGGGGTAACAGCCCAGGGGTTCCACTTGCTGCCTGTGGCTTTGGGGGGGTAACAGCCCAGGGGTTCCACTTGCTGCCTGTGGCTTTGGGGGGGTAACAGCCCAGGGGTTCCACTTGCTGCCTGTGGCTTTGGGGGGGCAACAGCCCAGGGGTTCCACTTGCTGCCTGTGGCTCTGGGGGGGTGACAGCCCAGGGGTTACACTTGCTGTCTGTGGCTCTGGAGGGGTGACAGCCCAGGGGTTCCACTTGCTGCCTGTGGCTTTGGGGGGGTAACAGCCCAGGGGTTCCCCTTGCTTCCCTCAAGAAGCTCTTAGGGCGAAGTGCAGAAACCTGACCTGAACGCCGAGTCGAAGCCAACGCTCTGAATCACAGCACTGGGGATGGAGGAAACCCCCAGGCTGAGGCAGAGCCTGCCCTCAGCACACAGCACTCCAGAGGGAGGGAAAACCCTGAGGAACACTTCAGCTTGGCCAGGAGACTGAGCAGTGAGTAACAGCTCTGCAATTCCCTGCATCAGGAGATTTGTTCCGATAAGTGACGCTCAGGACAGTAACCCAACAGCACCAGAGCTGCTCTGGAGAGCTCTGGATCCAGCCTGAGGTAAGGAGCTCTGGCTCAGGGGCCTTTCCCAGCACAGTAGGCAGCAGCTGATGGGCACAGGGCTGGTTTTCCTGCCCTGGATTAGCACATCTCCCTTTCCCCTGCACTGGGCTGAGGGAGGAGCAGGATGGGACGCTGCCCAGAGTCACCGGTGCCGCTGACATGTCCCCACGGGCAGAGCCAGGGCAGAGCCAACCTCTGCCACCTTTTCTGGACACTTCTGGGCAGCATAAAGCCTCTCCTCAGCCTCTCCTCAGCAGCAAGCTGCCAGGTGAGGAGCTCAGCACGCCTGGCTGCAGGGACATAAAGCCAGTTTGCAGCCCAAGGGGTGAGTGAGGAGCAGGTTGCCAGGTGCCAGGTGACCAGTAGCCCCCAAGGCAGCATGAAAACCTGACCCCACGACTCCCAGGGGAAGCTGGGGAGAGGCTCCTTCCCCACAGCAGCATCTTCTGGCACAGCAGCTTCACAAGAGGCTCCAGCATGTGAAAATGGATCCTACTGCTGGCCAAAGACTATGGATGTTACAGCTCTGACTACTCCTGCTTCCCACTTTGAGCTGATCCCAGCTCCAGACAGTGACACCTGCCCAGGAAACACACAGGCACCAGCTTTTCCAGGGTGTCAGTGAAGTGAAAATTCCAGTTTTAGGGCTACTTCAGGGACAGGAATCCTCTTCCAGCCCCCTCAGTGAGACAGCATCCTCAGCCCCTCTGCCAGCTGAGAGACCAGGGACCTGCTCTGCCCTGCTCAGGCCCCACCTGGAGTGTTGTGTCCAGTTCTGGGCTCCCTGGGATAAAAAGGACAGGGATCTCCTGGAGAGAGTCCAGAGGAGGCTGAGGAGATGCTGAAGGGCCTGGAACATCTATCCTATGAGGAAAGGCTGAGAGAGCTGGGGCTGTTCAGCCTGGAGAGAAGAGACTGAGGTGGGACCTGATCAATGTTGATCAATATCTGAAGGATGGGGTGCAGGGGGAATGGCCAGCCCCTTTTCAGTGTCTGTGGGGACAGGACAAGGGGCAATGGCTGCAAGTTGGAGCACAGGGAGTTCCACACCAACATGGGGAGGAACTTTTCCCCAGTGAGGGTGAGGGAGCCCTGGGACAGGCTGCCCAGGGGGTGTGGAGTCTCCTTCTCTGGAGAGATTCCAGCCCCATCTGGATGCCTGTCTGTGCAGGATGAGCTGGGGAGCTGCTTTGGCAGGGGGGTTGGACCCCAGGAGCTCTCCAGGTCCCTCCCAACCCCTGTGATTCTGTGATTCTCCTCCAAGCCAGCCAAGGGGGAGCTGGCAGCAGGGACACCGGGATCAGCATCCTGCCCCTGCGCCAGCTCCTTCGTCTGGGGGGGGAAAAGACAAACAGCCCTTTCCCAGCAGAGGGAGATTTAGGTCAGAGCAGAGGGATTTCTCTGCCCTGGGAACGCTCTGCTTTTTAAACAAGGCAGAGCCCGCAGGGATGCGGGGAGGTAACACGGTTAATCACCGCTATCGCAGCTATATCGCGACAGGGCAGGAGCGAGCACAACACCTCGGCTGGGAGGGGTGGAGAGAGAGGAAGCCCTGGGAGGGCAGAGGGAGGCAGCAGGGAGCCACTCCGGTGGAGTCGAGGGAGAAACAGCTTCTCCTTTCCAAAAGGAACTCCAGTTATCACCCAGGAAACGGTACTGGGGGTCACTGGTGCCCCCCCTTGCCCTCTCCCCTCAAACCACAGGATCCTCAGCTGCTTTCTAGCTCCTGCTTTGCTGGAGGAGCTCCCCTCCACCAGGCAAACTCCTCCTCCCTTTGGAGGAGCTGGCTCCCACCTTTCTTGTCCTGAGGATAAGCTTTTGTCTCCATCTCAGGGAACAGGAGCTTTGCCCCACGCTGGGGGGGGGGGGTGGGAAAGGAGGGGGGGCACCCCACAGCAGCAGGAGGGAGGGCAGAGTTTGGGCAGGAGCACCCTGCTGAGGGTGCCAACCTGCTGCACCCACAGAGTGGGAAGAGCAGAGAGATTCTATCCCAGGGACAGGAGGGGAGTCACTTGATGCTCCTATTTTAAGCCTGAGGATGAGGAGCCCTTCAGCTGGTTGTGTTTAATAAGCTCAGCTCCCCCTCTGCACGCTCAGCCCTGGCCAGGGGGATCAGGAAAGCTCAGTCCCTCTGGCTGGAGGTGGGGGGGTCTCTCGGGGGGGGGGGGGGGGGCTTTACACCTCCCCCAAGGGCCCTGCAGCTCAGGACCCTGTGCTCAGACGTGGCAGGATGATCTCCCTGATCCCAGAAGTGACTGAGTCACTCTGAGAGGGATTCTTTTATCCAGGGACACCAGGGAGGGGCCCCAAGCCAGGGTGACAATGAACTCCCCACTCCCCAATTACAAAGCAGCCTCAGCACCCAGGGCACGAAGGCCCAAAGAGCTGGGACCCCACAGCACCAGCAGGACTGAGGGCAATTCCCCCAGGTACAGACCTGCTGAGGCTGGGAGAGGGGAGCTGCTGCCTGCCTGGCACAGAGGGTCTCACAAGGCACCCACACCCCCTCAGCTGTGCTGGGTGAGATGGAGCAAACGGCACCCCTGACCCCCCAGGGCAACCTCAGGGGGTCCCCAGGAGCTATGGGGGGCTGAGGGCAACCTCAGGGGGTCCCCAGGAGCTGGGGGGGGCTGAGGGCACCCCAAGAGCTGTGGGGGGCTGAGGGCAACCAAAGAGGGTGCCCAGGAGCTATGGGAGGCTGAGGGCACCCCAAGAGCTGTGGGGGGCTGAGGACAACCCCAGAGTGCCCCCAGGAGCTGTGGGGGGCTGAGGGCAACCAAAGAGGGTCCCCAGGAGCTGTGGGGGGCTGAGGGCAACCTCAGGGGGTCCCCAGGAGCTGTGGCGGGCTGAGGGCAACCAAAGAGCTGTGGGGGGCTGAGGACAACCTCAGGGGGTCCCCAGGAGCTGTGGGGGGCTGAGGGCAACCTCAGGGGGTCCCCAGGAGCTGTGGGGGGCTGAGGGCAACCTCAGGGGGTCCCCAGGAGCTGTGGGGGGCTGAGGGCAACCTCAGGGGGTCCCCAGGAGCTGTGGGGGGCTGAGGGCAACCTCAGGGGGTCCCCAGGAGCTGTGGGGGGCTGAGGGCAACCTCAGGGGGTCCCCAGGAGCTGGGGGGGGCTGAGGGCAACCTCAGGGGGTCCCCAGGAGCTGGGGGGGGCTGAGGGCAACCTCAGGGGGTCCCCAGGAGCTGGGGGGGCTGAGGGCAACCTCAGGGGGTCCCCAGGAGCTGGGGGGGGCTGAGGGCAACCTCAGGGGGTCCCCAGGAGCTGGGGGGGGCTGAGGGCAACCTCAGGGTTCCCCAGGAGCTGGGGGGGGCTGAGGGCAACCCAGGAGCTGTGGGAGGCTGAGGGCAACCTCAGGGGGTCCCCAGGAGCTGGGGGGGCTGAGGGCAACCTCAGGGGGTCCCCAGGAGCTGTGGGGGGCTGAGGGCAACCCCAGAGTGCCCCCAAGAGCTGTGGGAGGGCTTGAAGTGGTTTAACATGGAGCAAAGTGGGAATCTCACATCCAAAACCTGGCCTCCTCCTGTCCCCTGCCTTCCACAGAGCTGCTCCTCTGCCAGCACCCGTTCCAGGATGCCCCTGCTCAGCTCCCCAAGCTCCACCTGCCCTTTCCAGAAGCTGAGAGGAACCAGGTGTTACCCAAAGGCTGCCCAGGGCAGAGGCCCCAGTTTGGAGGTGGGGCTGCACTCAAGAGGCCCAGCACATCCCTTCTCACACACGTCATGCTGAGGGGCCCTATCCCAGCCAGGATCCAGATCCTGTGGGAAGCACACACCACCAACCACCTCCCTGGCCAGGGGAGCAAACAGTGGCAATCATCCCACCAGGAAGGGAGAAGAGATTTACTCATTTACTTGCAAATTCTCTTAACCACACTTGGAATTCGAGCTCTGCAAGGAGGAGGAGGAGGAGGAGGAGGAGGAGGATGGGCAAGCTGAAGATCTCAAAGGAAGCCTCAAGGCAAGGGGAGAAAGACCCAGGGTCTTGCCTCTGGATGCTCTGTGCTGAGGCCCTGCTGCATCCAAGACTGAGCCAAGTGTCTTCTCCTGCCTGGCAGAACTGGCTTTCTTGGACCAACAGGTACAACCTCCCCTGGGCCTGCTCTTCAGAGCTGCCCAAAGGAGACAGCTCAGGAGCCAGGGTGTGGAGGACAGACAGACATCCCCACTAGATAGCTCCTCCCCAACTCCAGCACAAGGATTAACTCCTTTCAGACCAGGCAGAGAGGCTCAAGGTGTGAAAACCACCAGCACCCAGAGCACTGAACTGCAGCTGAGGTTCAGCCCTGAGTCTCCTCCCCCTGGGTTCTTCTTGCCTTGCTGTGACCTGGGTGCAAGTGCCACCACGCTGAGGGACCTGCAGCAGGTGGCACAACCCAGCCACTCTACCAGAGAGCCCCAGGAAGGGCACCTGGGTCTCACCAAATTCCAGGGCTCTGAGGAGGCCAGTCTGGTTCTCACCACAAACAGGCACGAAGAAGCTGGCTGGGGGCCTGTGGGAAAGGGGAACACAGCTCCCCACTCCCCCCAAAACACTGCAGAACGCTGGCAGGAGGCAGAGTCACAGGTTTAAGGACCAAAAGTGCCTTGTTTTATCCCAAATGAGGTTTGCACCCCTCGTTACCACCCCTCTGCAGGGACAAAGACAGTGCCCAGTTCTGACACTGGGTATTACTGGTTCAGCTGCCTTTTAAACCAGCAGACCAAGAGAAGCCTCAGCCATCCAAGGGCTCCCAGCCCCTTCCCGTGACTCTTACTGGCTCCAGTTTGGGCCACCAGAACAAATCTACCCAGAGGTGTTGCTGCTCCCACAGCATCTTGCCTCCCACGGGTGCAAATGGCTCTGACAAGCCACCTTCGCCTCACCCAACATCACAGCAACGAGGGGCCTCTGCCAGGGAGGAGGAGGAGGAGGAAGAGGAGGAGGATCTTCCTCCTGACTGAAGGAAGGTGTTTTGGCTCCCCCTGCCCAGGCACAGACCCCGGACCCACTGCCACCCCCAAGGCCAGTGACCTGACTCACCGCTCAGGCTCTAAAACACACGGGAAGGGAACAGGGAGTCAAGTTTCCCCTGGCACCAGCCCCTCTGCACCCCCCCATGCCACCCAACCCCCCCCAAAAAGGCATTGACAGGGGGGTCAAGCCCCCCAACTTGTGCCCAGAGGGTCCCTGCCACCTCCTGCAGCCTCCCCTCCAGGGCAAGGGCAGCCCTACACCCCCCCTCCCCAGGAGAGCTCGACCCCTGCCCGCCCCACGGAGCCAGCTGGGCTCTGCAGGGCTCATCCCACTCCAGCCTGAGCCTGTAACCCCCCCCGGGGTCGCTCCCACACCCCCCCCCAGAGGCCTCCCCCAGCCCCAGCTTCACCCCAGAGCACCCATCTCCCCCAGCCCCACGGGCTCACCCCTTTCCTCGCCCCACGCCGGGCCCGGCGCAGGCCCTGGCTCCCTCCCTGTACACACCCACCCCACGCACCCCACAGGCCTCTCACCACCCCCACAGCTCCACCGGCCCCCAGCCCCACTCCCCCCAGAGTCCTCCTCAGCCCCACGCACCCCTCCGGCCTCCAGAGCCGCCCCCAGCCCCACAGAGCACCCCCAGCCCCACAGAGTGCCCCCCCCCCCGCCCACAGAGAGCCCTCAGCCCCACAGAGCACCCCCAGCCCCACAGAGTGCCCCCCCCCCCCGCCCCACAGAGAGCCCCCAGCCCTACAGAGCCCCCCTCTACCCCCCACAGCCCCACACACGCGCCCCCACAGAGCAGCCCCGGAGCCGCCCCCCAGCCTCACAGAGCTGCTCTAAGCCCCACAGAGCCCCCCTGTGCCCCGCAGAGAGCCTCCCCCCCCGCCCACAGAGCGCCCCTGGCCCTACAGAGTTCCCCTGTGCCCCTCAAAGCGCCCCTGGCCCCACAGAGAGCCCCCTGTGCCCCACAGAGAGCCCCCAGCCCTACAGAGAGCCTCCCCCAGCCCCACACATGCCTCCCCACAGAGCAGCCCGAGTCGCCTCCCAGAGCTGCTCTAAGCTCCACAGAGTCCCCCTGTGCCCCTCAGAGAGCCCCCCTCGCCCCACAGAGCGCCCCCAGCCCTACAGAGAGCCCCTCAGCCTCCCCCAGCCCCACACACGCCCCCCCCAGAGCAGCCCCAGAGCCGCCCCCCAGAGCTGCTCTAAGCCCCACAGAGCCCCCCTGTGCCCCGCAGAGCGTCCCCCCCGCCCACAGAGGCCCCCCAGCCCCACAGAGTCCCCCTGTGCCCCGCAGAGGGCCCCCCCCGCCCCACAGTGCGCCCCCAGCCCCCCAGAGCCGCCCTCTGCCTCCCCCAGCCCCACACACGCCCCCCCCAGAGCAGCCCCAGAGCCGCCCCCAGCCTCACACCCCCCCAGCCCCCCAGAGCCGCCTCTCAGCCCCCCCCAGCCCCACACCCCCGCCCCCCCCCCAGCACCACGGCCCCCCAGGGCCTCCTGTCCGCCCCTCGCCGCCCGCTCCAGCCCCCCCCCGCCTCCCCCGGGCCGGGCCCGCCCCGTACCCGCCAGGCCGCCGCTGCTGCCGCTGCTGCCGCCCGACTCGGGCGCCGCCGCCGCCATCTTGGAGCGCCCCCACCGCCGCCTCCTCGCGAGGCGCCCGCGCGCCCCGCCCCGCCGGGGCTGGCCCCGCCCCCTCGGCTCGAGCCAGCCGCCGCGGGGAGGAGGGGGCGGGGGTGGTTAAGCGACACGCGGCGCCCGACGGCGGAGCGCATGCGCGGTGAGCGGGCCGGCCCCCTTCGCACTTGGATTCGCCCCCGCGGACGCGACCACTCGGGATGGGACGGGGGGGGGGGGGGAAAACGCGCGCGGGGCGCATGCGCAGAGGGCGTCACGCGGCCTTACAGAAACGACGCCGGGGGGGGGGTTAGCGCTTGCCGTGACGTCACGCGGTGACGTCATTTCCAGCGCCCCCTCCGCAGGACCGACGAGCACCGGGGGGGAAAGAAGGGAGGGGGCCGTTCCCGCCAGCGCCACACGCCCCCGCCAGGGGGCTCCAGGCGCCTCCATCGACTGCTCGGCGCTCGGCTTCCTCCGCCTGGCGGCGCCACGGCCGGGCCGGGCAGGACGCGCAGCCGAGCGCCGAGCGCGGCGGCGGCGCGATGAGCCTGGCGGAAGGCCGCGCCCCGCGGCGCACGGCCGGTAACCGGCTCTCGGGGCTGCTGGAGGCCGAGGAGGAGGATGAGTTCTACCAGACCACCTACGGCGGCTTCACCGAGGTGCGGCGCGGCGGAGCGGGGCGCCCCGCGGCCCGGGAGGGGCCGGTCCCGGTCCCGGTCCCGCTGCCGCCCGGGGTGACGCGTCCCGCCCGCCCCGCAGGAGTCCGGCGATGACGAGTACCGGGGAGACCAGTCCGACAGCGACGACGAGGTGGACTCGGACTTCGACATCGACGAGGGGGAGGAACCGGGCAGCGACCAGGACGAGAGCGAGCCCAAGCGCCGCCGCCGCGTCGTCACCAAGGCCTACCGGGTGCGGGGGGTGCTGGGGGGGAGGGTGGGGGGCGGTGGAGGACAGTGGGAAACGGGCTTCTGGATGAGGTCTGGATGGGGCTGGAGCTGCTGCAGGGCAGCCATCCAGTCAGCCATCCCATTCTCATCCCATCCCAATTCCCATCCCCATCCCATCCCAATCCCTGTCCCACCCCCATCCCACTCCTCATCCGATCCCCATCCCATCCCACCCTCATCCCAATCCCCATCCCATCCCCATCCAAATTCCAATCCCCATCCTATCCTCATCCCATCCCCATCCCAATCCTCCCATCCCAATCCCCATCCCACCCCCATCCCAATTCCCACCCAATTCCCATCCCCATCCCAATTCCCATCCTCATCCCATCCCAATTCCCACCCCCATCCCACCCCCATCCTAATCCCCCCATCCCACCCCCATCCCCATCCAAATTCCCACCCTCATCCCATCCCCATCCCATCCTCATCCCAATTCCCATCCCCATCCAAATTCCCATCCCCATCCCATCATCATCCCACCCCCATCCCCATCCAAATTCCCACCCTCATCCCATCCCCATCCCATCCTCATCCCAATTCCCATCCCCATCCAAATTCCCATCCTCATCCTACCCCCATCCCATCCCAATTCCCACCCCCATCCCAATCCCCCCATCCCCACCCTGATCCCAATCCCCCCAACCCAATTCCCATCCCAATCCCCATCCCACCCCCATCCCCATCCAAATTCCCATCCCCATCCCACCCTCATCCCATCCCCATCCCAATTCCCATCCTCATCCCACCCCCATCCCAATCCCCCCATCCCCACCCCGATCCCAATTCCCATCCCATCCCAATCCCCATCCCTCCCATCCCACAGGAGCCCCTCAAGAGCCTCCGCCCCAAGAAGACCGACACTCCCGGCGGCAGCTCCCAGAAGCCACGAGAGGTGAAATCAGTCCCTGTGGAGCTCCAGGACGATGTGGGAGACAGTGAGTGGGCAGCGGGACGGAGCGGGGCCGGGCGCAGCCTCCGGGAGAGCCCCTGGGGTGGAGTGGGGGGGGGATGGGGGGGCTGAGCCGGGCGGTGACGCCGCCCTCGCGCCGCAGGCAGGAAGCACATGCGCCAGTCGACGACCGAGCACACGCGCCAGACCTTCCTGCGCATCCAGGAGCGGCAGGTCCAGTCCAAGCGTAAGAAGGGCGGCCCCAACTACGACCGGCCTCTGACCCAGGAGGAGCTGCTGGAGGAGGCTAAGATCACAGAGGAGATCAACCTCCGCTCGCTGGGTGAGCTGGGCGCCGTGTCTAGGGGTGCAGGGACACCCCCCTCCCCCCAAAATGGGGTAGGGAAGGTGGGGGGGAGGGTGTCACCGTGTCCCTGTTTCCCCAGAGAACTACGAGCGCCTGGAAGCTGATAAGAAGAAGCAGGTGCAGAAGAAGCGCAAGTGCGTGGGGCCCGTGATCCGGTACTGGTCCGTCACCATGCCGCTCGTCCCGGAGCCGGGCAAGGAGGAGAACGTGGATGTGGAGGGGTGGGTTGGGGTCACCTCAACACAGCCCCACCCCAGCTCCCAGTCTGTCCCCAGCTCCCAGCCTGTCCCCAGCGCCCAGCCTGTCCCCAGCGCCCAGCCTGTCCCCAGCGCCCAGCCTGTCCCCAGCGCCCAGCCTGTCCCCAGCTCCCAGTCTGTCCCCAGCTCCCAGCCTGTCCCCAGCTCCCACCCCCCATCGCTCCCTGGGCTCTGCCTCGCAGTGAGGGAGGAGCGGGATTCAGGCAGTGCCTTGGAGTCCCCCCGCTCCAGTCCTGGGGGGGCAACTGGGGCTGATTCATCAGGCCAGGTTGGATGGGGCCCTGGGCAACCTTGTGTAGCTCCAGGCCTGAGGTTGGTGGCCCTGCCTGTGGCAGGGGGGTTGGAGCTCTGTGACCCTTGGGGTCCCTTCCAACCCTTGCCATTCTATGATTCTATGATCCCCCCACCTCAGGCTTCCCCCCTCCCTGGAGTTCTGCTGGGTGCTGACTGTGTCTTTTCCAGGTTGGATCAAGACCCACAGCAGCCCGACACGGCTCCAGCTCCGGCATCCGCTGGGAAATGCTCCCGCACCTTCATCTCCTTCAGCGACGACGAGACCTTTGAGCGGTTCTTCCCCCGGGCGAAGCCGCCGCGGTTGCCGGTGCGGGAGATCTGCCCCGTCACCCACAAACCGGCCGTGTACCGCGACCCCATCACCGACATCCCCTACTCCAACATCCGCGCCTTCAAGATCATCCGGGAGGCCTACAAGAAATACATCACCGCGCACGGGCTGCCCAGCGCCGCCGCCTCCGCCGCCCTGGGAGGAGCCGCTGCTCCCCCCGGCCCTGACCCCACCGTGCGTCCCACCCGCCAGAAGATCATCATCAAGCAGAGCGTCCCCACGGCCTGAGCGCTGGGGGGCCCCGCGAGGGGCTCGTGGCTGCTGTGGCTCCCGTGGGCCGTTCTTGGCTCTATTTATCTCCCCCCTCCCCTGGTTTTTGTATAAAGGTAGAAATAAATATGAGCCCCCCCTGCCCCTCCCTGTTGTGTCCCTGGGGTGTGACTCTGTCTGGGACACCAGGGACCCCTTAGCAAGCTCAGGGTGCATGTGACACCCCCCCACACACAAAGGCTCTGTACTGCAGCGTGCTCCTGCTCCCAGAGCACTGGTGACCCCACGTTCCCCCCTAATTTTAGGGGCTGGGGGGTGCCCTTTGGAGCAGAGACACCCAAATCCTCCCGTCACAAAGGGGAAATGGGGGGGCCTGGTTCAGCCTTGCCCCCACCCCAGCCTGTCCAGGTCACCCCGAGGGGTAGTGAGGGTGGGTAGCGGGGAGGCAGGGGGCCGGGAGGGGCCCCCCGGGGTGCTGGGGTGGAGCTGCTGGGGCTGGCAGGGCTCGATAACGCCCGGGGATATGTGATCCAGCCCCTCCCCGCCGCTCGCAGAATAAAACGCTGATCTCATGCCCTGCGCGGCCGGAGCCCTTGGCTCAGCACCGGCCCCAGAGGCAGCTCCCGGGCAGCCACCAGGTAGGGCCAGGGGGGAGGGGGTCCAAGGGGCGGGGGGTCCCTGGGGCCGGGGGGGTCCCAGGGACAGGGGGGCCATCAGGCGGGAGGGCTCCCAGGGGTGGGAGAGGCTCCCAAAGGCAGGGGTCCCCTCGGGCCGGGGGGGTGTCCCATGGGCAGGGGGGTGTCCCAGGGGTGCAGGGGGCTCCCAGGGGAAGGGGGTGTGTCACCCCCGGGGACACCAACTGTGGAGTCACTGGGTGCTGCTGGGGATCCCCTCTCTGGGGGCCCCCCCAGCTCTTGCCCATGGGTGCGTGGTCCCTCCCAGGGACACTGGGTGTGGGTCTGTGTGTCGTCCCCCCCCCCCACCTGGGGGACACAGGCATTGGGAGGCAAATCCCAACCTGTTTCCCTGGGGGGGGGACCTGACCCCAGTGTCAGGGGACTCCTGGCCTCAGCGGTTACTCCTGCAGCCCCCTGGCAGGTGGGGACCCATCTTGGGGGGCAAAGGGGTGCTGAGGGGGCAGGGAAGGCCTGCCAAACTGGGACCTGGCTCCCAAACACTGGATGAGGCTGGTGCGGGGGACGTTGGATTCTGGCCCTGGGGAGCACCTTGGAGGCATGACTCAGTTTCCCCAAGAGACCCCCCATTTTCCCCCTGACCCCCCACCCTGGGGCGCCCCCAGCCTGGTGGGAACCCAGTACCACCCCGTGGCACGAAGAGACCCTGCGTTGGGGAGAAACCACTGTGGCACAGGGTGTCCCCCCACCCTAAGGAGACCCCCACGGCCACTCAGCCCCACTGTCACCCCCCAGGCCGCCCCCTGGCTCCCCACCATGACGTCCTACCGGCAGGAGCTGGAGAAGTACCGGGACATCGACGAGGACAAGATCCTACAGGAGCTGTCGGCTGAGGAGCTGGCGCAGCTGGACATGGAGCTGCTGGAGATGGACCCCGAGGTGGGTCCCGACATGGGGGGTGCGACGAGTGGGACGGGTGCCACCCACATCCCCCGTGGGTGACACACAGGGGGGGTGACACACAGAACGTGCTGCTGCCGGCGGGGCTGCGGCAGCGCGACCAGACGCAGAAGAGCCCGACGGGGCCGCTGGACCGCGATGCGCTGCTGCAGCACCTGGAGAAGCAGGCGCTGGAGGCCGGCGAGCGCGACGACCTGGTGCCCTTCACCGGCGAGAAGAAAGGTGGGGGGGCCTGGGGAGGACCCGGGGGACACAGGGCAGCGGGGAGCAGGGGGACGGGGCCCCGCAGCGTTGGGTATATTTAGCCTGGCAGAACGGTCCTCGCCAGCGGCTCAGGTGTCCGGGGCGAGCTGGGTCCACGCCAGCCCCGGGCATGGCCACCCCTGGCAATGTCACCCCCAGTCATGGCCCCCCCCCGGCACGGCCACCCCATGGCAGAGCCACCTCCACTGCAGCATCATCACCCCCTCCTGGTACCGTCACCAAAACCCCCCCGATGTCACCCGCTGGCGCTGTCACCCCCCCCACCCCGGACAGCCACCCCTGACAGCGTCACCCCCAGACACAGCCACCCTCCAGCCACGTCCCCACGTGCCCCGCGGCAGGGTCCCCAGGGTGGTGTGAAGCCGGGCGGGGTGTGACCCGTGTCCCCCCCGCCCAGGGAAACCCTTCGTGCCCAAGAACCCGACGCGGGAGATCCCGCGGGAGGAGCAGATCACGCTGGAGCCTGAGCTGGAGGAGGCGCTGGCCAACGCCACCGAGGCCGAGATGTGCGACATCGCCGGTGGGTCTGGCACAGGGGCCCTGCACCACAGCCACCCCGTCACACCGTGGCCACCCCATCACACTGTGGCCACCCCGTCACACTGTGGCCACCATGGCCACCCCACCATGGCCACCCCATCACACCACGGCCACCCTGTCACACCGCAGCCACCATGGCCACCCCATCACACCATGGCCACCCCACCGTGGCCACCCTGTGACACCACAGCCACCCCACCGTCCCACAGCCATCCTACACCACTGCAGACACCATAGCCACCCTGTCACACCGCAGTCACCCCACTGCACCACAGCCTGACACCACGGCCACCCCGTTACACCCCATCACACCACAGCCACCCCATCACACCGCGGTGCCATGCCATGGCCGCCTCATCACACCACAGCCCCATGGCCCTGCAGCCTCACGCTCCGTGCCACCGTGCTGCCACCACCTCGCACGGGGACTCCACGCAGCCGCAGCGCGTTGCACGGGGCCGTGGCGTTACACAAGGACGGTGCGTTGCACGAGGGGACGTGTTGCCCTGGGCCAGCGCGTTGCACGCCTGCCCCAGCCCGCGCCGCTCCCCGGTGCCAGGCGCAGGCCGCCCCCCCGCCCCCCCTGGGCCCGCGCCAGGCCCTGGCTAAAAGCAGCGCCGTGCCCCCGCGCTCGGCTTTCAGCGCTGGCCCCTGGCCCACCTGCTCCCTGCAGCTTCCCCAGCCCCCCCGGGCTGGGCTGAGGGGTGCAGCCACCCCCGGGGGGGGACAGGAAGGGAGCAGGTGGGGGTCCTGGAGCGCCCGCTGACCCCTGTGCCCACAGCCATCCTGGGCATGTACACACTGATGAGCAACAAGCAGTACTACGATGCCATCTGCAGCGGGACCATCTCCAACACCGAGGGCATCAACAGTGAGTGTCGTGGGGCTGGGGGCAGGAGGGGGGGGGACCAGACCCCCCACCCCAGGGACCTACAGCTGGGCCCCCAGCCCTGTGCACACACACACACGTGTCCCCACACGTGCCCCAGGCGTGGTGAAGCCCGACACGTACAAGCCGGTGCCGGATGAGCCCCCGAATCCCACCAACGTGGAGGAGACGCTGCGGCAGATCCAGGCCAACGACGGGGCGCTGGAGGACGTCAACCTCAACAACATCAAGGTGAAGGACCCCTGGCAGCGTCCCCAGGGTGCTGCTCCTCCCCTGGGGGGTCCCAAGGGCGCTGCTCCCCCCCCTAGGGGGTCCCAAGGGCGCTAGTGTCAAGCCTGGGCATCCCTGGGGGGCTGGTCCCTGGCCCAGGTTGTCCCTGGGTGCTGCCAGGCTGATGGGTTCCACCCTGAAGTGTCCCCATCATCACCCTGTCCCAGGGTTTGGCCCCTGTTTCGGGGTGTCCTTGGAGTGTTCATCCCCCTGACACAGCCCAGGACACTGCAGCGTGTCAGTCCCTGTGCAGGGGCAGCCGTGTCCCACCAGTGCCCCCCCCCCACACCCCATGTCCCACCAGTGCGCCCCACACACCCCATGGTGCCATTTACAGCCCCTGGGTGACATCCAGCACCCTCTCAGGGTGGTCCTGTGCCCCTGGGGCCAACTCCAGCCCCCACCTCTCACCCCCCCCCGTGTCCCCTGCGGCAGGACATTCCGGTGGCCACGCTGAAGGCCATCTGTGAGGCCATGAAAACCAACACCCACGTCAAGAAGCTCAGCCTGGTCGCCACCCGCAGCAATGACCCCGTGGCCAGCGTGAGTCCCACCCCGTGTCCCCAGGGAGGGGACATGGCCCCTGCCCCCAGCTCCACCCTGGCCCCCAACAAACCCGGGCAGCTTCTCCACCGTCCCCTGGAGCATGGGTGGCCCAGGACATGCCTGAGGAGGGGTGCCAGCCCTGGGTGACACCCCGAGGTGACACCCCGAGGTGACACGCAGGCTGTGGCCGAGATGCTGATGGAGAACAAGACCCTGCAGAGCCTCAACATCGAGTCCAACTTCATCACCAGCGCCGGCATGATGAGCATCATCAAGGCCATGTACCACAACAGCACCCTGAGCGAGCTCAAGGTGGACAACCAGGTAGGGGACAGGATGGGCCGGGGACGGGACAGGGTGGGCCAGGGAGGGGACAGGGGTGTCCCCAATGTCCTGGTGTGCCTGGTTCCACCCCGTCCCTGCAGTGCCAGCGCTTGGGTGACACGGTGGAGATGGAGATGGCCACCATGCTGGAGCAGTGCCCGTCGGTCGTGCGCTTCGGGTACCACTTCACGCAGCAAGGCCCCCGCGCCCGCGCCGCCATCGCCATCACCAACAACAACGAGCTCCGTGAGTGTCCCCACGGGCCCTCCTGGGGCAGGGGTCACAGGCAGGGGTCCCTCTGACACAGCCCCCTCCTCTTTCCCCCACCCCAGGTCGCAAGCAGAAGAAAACCTAACGCAGCCCCCGGCACAGAGGAGTTTGGCTCCTGCTGCCTGGGAATAAAGAGGATGGAGAGACGCAGCTTTGGGATCCCCTGGGATGTGACAGGACTTGTGTGTGGGGCCAGAACTGGGGTCACAGGGCTGAGGGAGTGGGGAGGCAGTGGGGGCACCCCCCTTCTTGTGGGGCTTGAGGCCTCACTGGGCCGCGCTGGACGCCTGGATCCCCTCGGGGAGCAGCAGGACGGGGTATTTATACTGGGGGGATTGGGTTACGGCATGGAGAGGGGTGGGGGGAGCAGCACAGCCCCCCAGTAGCCAGTGGGGTGCCCCCATGGCACAGAGCTGGGCACCCAGGGCCCATGGGGGCCAGCACCTGTGGCCCGGTGAGGCGGGTGGGTGGATGCAGAGCCTATTTATAGGTGTCCCCCACCTATTTATAGGCAGGAGCTGAGCAAGCAGGTAAATCCCAGGGGTAAGAACAGCACCCCAGGGAGCCCTGCCAGGGAGGGGAGGGCGCAGCCTCCCCCAGGGACAGGATCCAGCACCGGGGCCCAGAGAGACCCTCGGGTGGGTGCCAGGTGCTCAGGGCGCAGCCCCATAAACAACACCCCCCCCAGTGTGGGAGCACCCACAGGCACCCAAAGACTGGCAGGAGAAGGGGGGTGGGAAACTGAGGCAGGGGGGAGGGCGCTGGGACAGCTGCTGGGACTGGGGAGGAGGATGGGAACCCAGCACCACCACCCCGAAAGGCCACGACCCGCCGGCACCTGCCAGCATGTGAGGACAGAAGCCCTGGGCCAGGGGCAGGAGGGACGGGCTGAGGCCCATGGGGAGGCTGGCAGGGCACAGGGCTGGGGCAGCGGCACCCAGGGGAGCACCCATGGTGGCACAACGCTGGGACACCCAGTGTGACCCCTCCCCACGACCCGCCCCACGGCTCAGACACCTCCATCCGCTCCAGGGGCCTCTATTAGTGCTGGGGCTTGGGGACAGCCCAGGGGGGACCATCCCAGCGGGGCCTGGTGCGCGGCCGGGGGCCTCAGGCCGGCAGCAGCGCGGGCGGCTCATCCTCATCCGAGTCGAATTCGGCGTTCTCATCCTTCACCCACTTGCCAGAGGGGTCCTGGATCCAGCCAGCGCTGGGGAGGGACAGGCAGGGGGCTGAGCACCGGCTCACGGCAGCGCTCCCAGCCCAGCACAGCCCAGACTCACCTGCGGAGCTGCAGGTACCCCGCCGCAGGGCCTGGCGCCGCTCGGGGCTCAGCGCCTCGGCACGGCTCGGTGCCGCCGACGCGGGGTGTTCTTCACCACCTTGCTGGGTCCGAGCTGGAGCAGCCTCCAGTGTGCCTGGGAGGGCAGAGAGGGGCTGGGGGGACCCACAGGAACCAGGGAGGCCCCACCAAGAGCCCGACGGTGCCAGCACAGCCCTGGAGCTGCCATCCGGCTCTTACCCCGCTCCCCCGCCGCGGTGTCCCGGCAGCAGCGCTGCGGTGCTGGCGGCCACGGCTTCCCTGTTCCTCTGCGATGCCTCCGGCAGCGTCGGGGCAGCGTTTGGCCCAACCTGGGTCACTCCAGCTCGTGAGCTGCTTCCCTCAAGCCTGCGATGGGAGGAGGAGTTGGGGTCTTGGCCCAGGCTGAGCCCTCAGCCCCCCGGGAAGCCCCCAGCTTCACCCAGCCTCCAGCAGCACCCAAGGCCTCACCCCGTCCGCCGGCAGCAGCTGCTGTAGGGAGCCGCCTTCAGCAGGGCGCTACGGGCGATGCGCCTCGTCCGAGCCAGGAGAGGGGCTGGGGAGCCCTGGGGAGAGGGAACACAGTTTGGGGAGGGGGAAGCCGGGCCGGGGCAGGGGGGGTCGGTCAGGGTGAGGAAGGGGCATCCATCAACCTGTGTGGCCGCTGCCTCCGCCGCCTCCTCGTGCTGCTGCCTCGGGGCCACGTCCTGGAGCGAGCGCTTCCTGCTGTAGAAGCGCTGCAGGCCTGGGGGGGGGGGGGGGGAGTGAAAGGGCAGGGGGACACGCTGGCTGGGGGCAGCCCACCCCCATACCCCCCACACACCCCCCACACACAACCCCCCCCCAGTCCCCCCTCACACCCCCCACCCTCCCCCCCCACCCCCACACTGCCCCACACACACTCCCCCCCCCATGCCCCTACTCCCATCCCACCCACCCCACCTCCCACACCTCCCCCCCACACACCCCTACTCCCACCCCATCCACCCCACCTCCCCACCTCCCACACTCCCCCAAACACACCCGCCCCCACACCCACCCCCACACTCCCCCCCATACCCCCACACTCCCTCCTCACACACCACACACCCCCCACACTCCCTCCCCACCCCCCCACACACCCCCCCACTCCCCACACTTCCTCCACACCCCCCACACACACCCCCACTCCCCCCACATCCCCCACACTCCCACCCCCACCCCCCCCCACCCCCACACACACACTCCCCCCACACACACCCCCCACGCCCA